>JARFJB010001973.1:535000-587500 GCA_036346205.1 Vesta saturnalis
TGATGATGATGAACATTTGGTAAAATAAAACACGGGGTACTATAGTTGTTTACTAGATGGAATCGATGTTTCAAATCTCAGGTGTATTATCAAAATTGGAAAATAAAGCTTGTTGATTTGTCCCCAGACATTTGTCTATTTTCAATAACGACTTAGTGTGTTCAACCTTGTTTATAAATCTAAGGCCCCTTTTGTCAGGTATTTCCGATAAGACAGTCCTTGTATGTAACGTAATATAGAGGCCTGATTTCAAGTTTGGTTATGTTTGTTGTTGTATAGGCATTTTACTAATTTCACTGTGTGTGTGTGTGTGTGTGTGTGTGTGTGTGTGTGTGTGTGTGTGTGTGTGTGTGTGTGTGTGTGTGTGTGTGTGGTGTGCGTTTGTGAGTGTGTGTGTGTGTGAGGGTGCGTGTCGTTCGTGCATGTACGGCGTGCGCGCGTGTGTGTAAGAAAACCGATATTTTTGAATTGAGAGTTGATTTTTGCAAGCTATAACTTAAATCAAATCGGTATTATAAAATTGAAAGATGGTTTTTGCAAGATGTAGGTTAACCAAATCAGCGTATTTTGGTAAGTGTGTGTGTGACTGTATGTGTTTATGTGTTTGTTGTGCGGTGTGTGTGTGTGTGTGTGTGTGTGTGTGTGTGTGTATGTATCTCTCTGTGTATGTTTGTGTGGTGTGTCTGCGTGTGTCTTTGTGTGTATGAATGTGTGTGCGTGTGTGTGTGATTTTGCAAGCTGCAAATCGGACCGCTTTTTTGAATTGAAAATTGGTTTTTGCAAGCTGTAAGTTAAAACACACCAGTATTTTTGATTTGAAAGCTGGTTTTTGCAATCTGTAAGTTGTGATTTGATTGATCTATTTGATTTGATTGAGATTGATTTGATTGAGATTAATTTGATTAATTGATTTGATTGATTGATTTGCTGATGATCGACTGTTTTTCCACGCCGGTGCCCTCACGTTTAGGGAGAACACAGCTCTGGGTTAGCCTTATCTACAAAGTAAGTGGTGGCTAATAGGAGCTAGGTATATACAGTGGGAGAATCGTTACCTGAACGTTATGAAGAATTGTTGGCTCAGCTTCTTGATTGATTTGATTGAGATTCCTTTGATTGAGATTGATTGATTTGACTGATTTGATTATTGAATTTATTGATTTGTTTGATTGAGGTTGATCTGATTGATTGATTTGATCGAGATTGATTTGATTGAGATTGATTTGATTGAGATTGATTTGGTTAATTAATTTGATTGATCGATTTGACGGATTGATTGATTAATTGACTTGCTTGATTTTGATTGATTGATTGATTGATTTTATTAGTGGATTTGTTTGAGATTGATCTGTTTGGGATTGTTTTGGATCATAGAAAACATTCATTAGTTTTAAAAATACAGTAGTGGATGGCGTCACAAACAATCAGGGGCACCATGACAAGGGGTGAACTCCTAAGAACAGGTTCCGGAGACTTATAGTTGTGATAGATGAGATAGTATGTGGGTCCCTTACTAGAATAAAATTTCAAATTTCTAGTTTGTTTTCCTGCCAAGGGGGCCCTAACAAAGGGGAAGACCGAGTACAAGTTCCATCGTCTTGTAGCTATCTTATGAGATAGTATGAGTACCCCTAGAATACTATTTCAAATTTCCTGCCTTAGCCGACAAAATGGCCACCAAAGAAAAATTGGCGGAAAGCCACGTCACAAAATGGCCGATAGGATGCCGCCAAGCCACGCCCACAAAATGACCGACAAACCACACTAACAAAATGGCCGCCGATCACGTTACTACCTCCACCCTTACCCCTACCCCGTTTTCTACCCTGTTGTGAAAGTTGGCGTAGCTTGCGACTTCCCTCACTCAATTTTAGACCATGCTGCATCCATTCTACTCCGAAGCTTAAAACCGTTAATCGAGCCAAAATGAAGTCCATTAAATTGCTCAGTTTTTGAAAAAAACATTTAAATAACGGTGCATAAGAAAATTATGGTGAGGTGAGTTTTACAAAATAATGACAATTTGTTGTCTTTTTAAATTTTATTGTTTTTTTAATACATAAGGAAAATAAATGAGGAATAAAACAAAAATCGTTGTTTTACTTGTTTTAGAAGAAACTTTGTGAGCGTTCAAAATAATTGTTTTCCTTTTTACCTTACAATACGAAAGTATTGGGAGATATTGTAACCGGTCGGCGAAATTTCGAGTTCAGAACTTCAGTTTTTGTGAATTATCGCAAAATAGAAAATAAATATAAAGTAGATCCCAGCGTATTATTAAAGAGAATTAAATTTCCTTTAAAATGAGTGACCATACTTAAAAATCGCTTTACCCAAGTTGAAAAAATGTTCAAACAATTTTTTTACATTTTACACGTTTTGAGACATTCCTAACCGTTTGAGATGATTTTTGGGAAAAATCTTTTTGGCTTTTTATTTAACATTTTCGAATTTTTTTGCATTTTTAATCGTTTTGTGCCATTTCTGACCATTCCAGATGAATTTTTGGAAAAAGTAAGTTTGGCCATTTGGTCAAAAATTTTCGCATTTTTTGCATTTTACACGTTGTGATAAATTTTAAAATGTCAGAATTCTAATTACTTTTTTATTACTAAGTAGAATTTATGTCATTTAGGAATTTAAACAACTATTATTTTCGCAACAACGAAAATTAACTATGGAATAAATGTAAAATGATAACGGCATCAATAGACATATGGGTAACAAGTGGATTTATATGCTTATAAAGATTGCACTTTTATGCTCATATTTACACCTTTTCAATTTAAGAACTAAATAAGTGTATACTGGGTGATTATGATCATTTACTTTCTCTGATCAACTTTTTCGATCGTGATTATTTTTGTTTAGTACGTCACGCTTTATAGGTATTATTTAAATAATAACTTAAATTTAAGATAATGCCTTGGTCGTCACATTTCATTGTTTCTGTCGAAGTATTACGATTTTTTAATAAAACAATTTAACAATTTAATGATATGAAAAACTTTACAAAATTTTTAGTAGCATAAAAAAACACAGTACACTAGTTACCTATAAAACATTAAATTCTTTCAATTTTACTTGGGCTTGTTTAAATTATCAATTACATATATTGTATTGCGAGGTCATGTGTTGCACACATCAGATTTTTTGTTTTTAACCATAGTTTTGGTCTCGACCAACGACGAGAGTCGTCAATTTCCATTTCTCTGTAAAATGGACTTATAGTGTGATTTGATGGTATAACATAGGCAGGAGGTATTTAACTACGCTCCACTCACAAAATTTGGAGTCAAACTTTCTTGCTTTTGTCACCTCTTGCCATTGACTAGCACATAAATAAGCAAAACTGTAGATAAATTTAAAAAATAGGTGTAGGCATGTTTAGACAATATAAAGAAAATATCTAAATAGTTAAAAGGGTTAAAATACCTTGCCGCATATATTTTTTAATTTATCAAAACTATTGTATTTAACGTAGATATGAAAATAACCAATATTGTAGCTTACTTAATAACAAATAAAACGAATCATTAATAACAGAGACGTCAGTTTCGTAAATCTTGGCATTTTCAACACTTGAGAAGTTTTGCAAAATAAAATTACCTTTACCCTAATATTTCAGGGGAATTTTAAATAAGCATCAAATTTATGGATGGACAACAAAATACAGCATCTATTTTACTTAACTGACAGCTATTAAACAGGCAAACAATGTTTTATCAAAAATAATTCTAAAATGGCAACAGAAGTAAACAACATATATTTTCCACGCATTATCTGACATTTACTTTATCCTCAAAAATACTTAACTAAACATCTAACTTTCAATTAATCATCACATTTTCTTTTCAACAAAATAATTCGAAAATGTGAACAAAAGTAGAAAACAACATACTATACCGCATCACCTAACATTTCACTCTAGAATCAAAAATACTAACTGAACATCTAACTTTCATATTAATCACTACATTTCCTTTTTAACGTGTCACCAACACGAAGAACAAAAAATAACCCGATAATTAAAGGAAGGTAAATTCTTCTAGATGATAACAGGATTCGTTGCCAGCAGCTCGTCGGTTGGGTCGAGGGTCAGTTAAATAGAAACACAAGGATAAAAGGGCGCCAGAAGCTACAATATATATATATATATATATATATATATATATATATGTATATATATATATATAATATATATATATATATATATATATATATATATATATATATATATATATATATCATTCGCATTCGCTGTCTGCAAGCAGATCAGTGAACATCGCGTTTAACATTGTAAACGTACTTTGTTAAAAGTTTTTATGTGCGTACGTTCTGCAACCTGCGTCGTTTTCAGAATGACAGGTAGAGAGCCACCGTTCCGGCAGAAGCACCCGTACGTTCTTCGGAGTTGTTACGACGAGCACGAGTCTTTCCGCTACCCGATGGCTTCCTCCAGATCCAGGATGAGGTCCCGTTCGTGCCCTTTAATGAGAGCAAGAAGAAGAAAAGAAGCCCAAGAAATTGGAGGAAGAGATGGCTGCTGCACCACTTCCAGCAGCATCTAGGACCGTTGTTGCAGAATAAGAATCGCCACTGTCCGACGGGTTCGGCTCCAGAAGAAGAAGCCGAATAATTCTTCGAGAGGCCGCCCGAGCACGCCCACAACCGTTATCAACGCGTTTGAGGCCCTAGCTGACACCATGGACCGCCCGGACGTAGAAGAGCTTCCTGCTGCCAGGGAAAGGGTTCCTCCAGTAATCCTTCCGAGAAGGAGAACTGGGTTGCGTTCTCCGAGAATTAGATCACCGAGGGATCATCTTCACATGTGGATAGGCATGGTACACCATACCATACCTATCAGGCAAAGAGGAACGTTCGTTCAAGGTGGTTCTACGGGGAATACCCGTAGAAATCTCCGAGGCTAAGGTTACCTCTGAGCTTAAAATGCACGACGTTAACATCAGCGCTTGTTTCAGAATGAAGAAACAAGGCGATCCCCTTCTGCTGGTCCAGGTACCAACAGAAGAGGACCTTAAGAAGATTCGGCTGGTGGAGTGCATGGCTCGCCTACATGTCTCCACTGAAGACTTGAGGCGGAGACCAGGCATCGGGCAGTGTCACCGGTGCCAGGGATTCCGTCATGCACAGCGTTGCTGTTGAGCGGCGGCATGTTGTGTCAAGTGTGCAGGACACCACCACTCTAGTGAGTGCACCAAACCCCGTACGGACCGGGCAAGGTGCGTAAACCGTGGTGGTGATCATCCGCCCAACTTCGGGGTTGTCCGAGGTACCCGCGTCTCCCGCATTGCAAGAAGACGGAAGCTCTACCATCACGTCTCCCGCAGCGGAAGAAGACCGAAGATTCACCAAAACAGCGACAGAAGAGGACACCGCCCACAGCGGCACCCTCTCAGGCGTTAGTTACGCCAAACCGACGGCAAGCGGCAGAGAGATGGCTGAAGTAGCGGATGCGGTGAAAGCCGCAGACGTGAAAAAGCTCGCTTCGCCCGCTTTAGGATTCGACGCAAACTGCGACTGACCTGTGGCGAGTAATCTTCTCACACGGTCAGGAGGTATTTGCACTTTTGTGTAGATACCTCCGAAACGGCGATGAGTAGGGATACCAGGATAAGTATAGCTAACTGTATCAATATAATAAACTTTACATATTAACACAATCTACCATTTGCTACTCAAACTCACTTCAAAACATCACTTATATAACTCATAAAATTCAATTAACGCAATATTAAAAATACTAATAATTGTTTCTATTCCCAACAGGCAACACCCGCAAGAAGCTATACAGACCACCGGTATCCCGAACCATTTTGGTGCTCCGAGGGACCAGCCCACCTGCTTCCAAGGAAAAACCGCCCATCCACCCACGAGTCCCGCCCTCAACATCCACTAATATAGGAATGAAGTACTACTAACTTAAGCAACGTAATCCAATTAAACATGTTTTTTTTTTGCCTAGATAATAAGATAACATGTTATAGACTTATAAAAAATGAAATGTAATTATATCAAAAAAATTATTAATCAACCGGCTGAAGAGGCTACCTCGCCTGAGCAGCACTGAAATTGTAAAATTCCATTTATCAACAATTGTGCCTATAATTAATAATAAACGTGTTTGAATTTGAATTTGATTACAACATATAGGCCCGACGAATTTATGAGTAGGTTCCCGCCTCAAGAAACAGGGTGACGAATAGCTATAAAGAAAAGACTTACACCTAATAATAAAACAAGACAATAAAGGCAGATAAGTATATTGAGCTTCAAAATAACAAAATATGAATGAATGAACTGGTCAATCATACACTAGTCCGTACGAACCATTCAAATTCAAAAAAAAATTATTTCAGTTACCCTTAGTAATTTATACCATAAGCAAATAGTTTTAACTAAATCTATAAACTTACGAGTCTATAATAATTTTCGAATTAAGCATCAATGGAAATTATAATTATGGATTACGGAAGGTAAACTAACAATCGTGGTTAGGACGTCATCAACAAGGCGGCTAACCGTTAGGTAGCAATATGTGCCAATTTTCTATTACAACGATAAAGCGTCAGTGCTGGAAGATCTTTCTGGCAATTGACTGCTTTTGAAAATATCACTGTTTGAATTTAGTAAAAAAATGTATTGTGATTTAATCTTGTTGTTGGGTTTACAGGTCAAACGTAATTATAACTACCTTATCAGAAATCAATAAGAACAAGAATTACATAAATTTAATATCGTGTTTTTTAGCGCTCAGAATTAAATATCCACGACATGTTTGTAAGTGACAGTGTAAACAAGCCTTCACTGTCAAATTTAAATCTAGCAACTGTCTAAACAATAAACTAAGCATCAACCAACTTGAATAATGAATGACAGGATAGTGCATAGAAAAAAAACCCTTGGAAATGAAACTCCTATGCTCAAAGTGAAAAATTATTTAATACTTCGTTAATCAGACACTTGGCGGTAGTGTTTTAATTTATAATTTGGCGGTAAATTTAAATTCAATCTGTTCCAAGTGTTCCACGTGTTAACCACAGCTATTATAAAAAATCAACTTTGTTCAATCCTACAATAGAAAGTTGTTGTTTCTAACTATGGTTACGCATCTCGAAAGTTAATGATTACCCCACTTCAAAATATTCTTATGGCAACGCGTCACTGCACTTTACAAAACGTTTTGCACTCACTAGTGACTGTAATATGCTGTATAGATTATTAAAATTAACGGTAGATACAATTATAAAGAAATCAACGCTATATTTGTGTATATTAAAATTAACAGTACATAGCAACCAGTCTGCAGCAGCCATCTATATTTACTTAAATTTTAAAACACGTCGGAAAGTATTTCCAAAAAATACATATTTTTTAGAGTAGGATTGAACAAAACGTTATACAGCATACGTGGAGAAACGAATTGCACCCGCTTGTGGGTCTTCGCGCACGAGGGCGCAAATCTGACCCACGCGCAGATGCAATTTCGTACTTTCTCCACTTGTACCGTAATATACTATTATAGCTTTTGAAAATAATGTAATGAAAGCAGTACCTATATCGAAACGGATGAAAGAAATTAAAACTACGACAAATGTGGTGATACAAAAGAGGATATGTATCCTCTGTGGTGATACCATATTACAATGGTGGGACTTGCGGAATATTTCCGAACATTATTTAATCTAACTTGAGAATATCATCTACGAAACTGTAAAAATTATGAAAACATAAATTACTTGATACAATTTATAATCTGATTAATACATTTTGTATAACAAAGGAATAGCAGCCTCAATTAGTGGCGAGTTTATTAAACGTGATACTTAACTGTACCAGTTTTTAACTTGTTTACAAGGTAATTGTGTCACAAATGCCGTCACTATTTTTAATGATTTAAAATGTATACGTAATTCACATATAATACAGTTCTCGTACCTATAGTACAATAGTAAAATAATATATATTAACTCTACATCGCAAAATCACCTTATACCTTCAGGTTAAGATTACAAATTTAACATGAGCAATAAATGTAATTAAAAATTATTATTAATTTAATACACAAATAAAAAGTTAACCTCGAGTAGGATTTGTTGTTATTTGTTGTGATTTATTGTTCTACATATAAACCTAAAGCAACACTAACGAAACTTCACCAACAATACAACTAACACTAGGTAATGCAGTCTTTTTTATACCCTATACTATACTGTATACAACAACAAAACAAATTTCAGTTTGTTAAAACACCAAAAACGTAGAAACGGCAAAAGCACGCAAATCGTAAATCGTGAACGGTATCGAAAACTACCGAATCAAAAACATTAGCACGAAGTGTCTGATCCAGAAACTATTAAATAATGTTGAGCATACGACTTTCGTTTCTAAAGTTTTTTTTTTCTATGGGGCAGTGCATTAACCAACTAAAGGTAGAGCTTCAACTTTGCTTACGCACTCGATGTCCAAACTTAAATGAACTAATCTGACCTTTATTATCCTGACGAGATAGTTATTCCTTAAACGTCTCGATTATAATCTCCACACTTTCCGTTGAAGCAACAGCAATACAAGATGAAATTCCCAAAACGAAAACATAATAACAAACGAAGCTCCAAGATAAAAATTCTAAAAATAAAGCTAAAATAAATGGCATTTCAGAATGAAGGAATAAAAAAATTCTATTCACCTCTAACATGATTTTAAAATTCCTCACTTCCGCATGTGCATACGAAACTATCCGAATCAAGACAACTTCAATAAGATAAACGTATATGAATAGTTTCTTAATTGTCAATTTCTGATTAATCCTCTACCTAGAGTTTGAAAGTGATTTCCAAAAATTCAGAAATTGACGGAATAATAAAAAAGACCGTTTTTTTCTTATTTATTTTCTTTTTTCGTTGCCCAGTAGCAAGAAACAACCGGCCAATCCTATTTTCAAACTAATTCCAGGTATTGCTATTTTTCATGTATATTACCAATTTGCATTTATACCTGAAATGAAGTGGTAACGTTTGACTTCATTAAAAAATGGGTTGCCTCACAACACCGGCCAAATGGTCAACCCCCAGCGTTATGCTCCAATGCCGGTAGTGCAGCCAAATTTACAATATAATGACCCAAATCAAGCTTTACAGGTTCATTATCAACAATAACAGGGGCCTCTACCAATGATGCAATCAGTGGCACTCCAGTATCCTATGTACCAACTGCAGGAACCACTAATACAGCCTTTTCAGCCACAAAATCATGAATTACAAGTGTCCCATTAACAAACACAGTTAGATTGGAATTCTGTGATGAACAAAAAACGCCTAAGAAGTCCTGATATACTGAATAACAGGAAACAAACAAAACTAAGTGACTATTGGTTACAGAAACCTATAGAGACAAAAAACAGATTTGATAGTTTAGCAGAAGATGATGAAAACAAAGAAAAAGACCATCAAGGCAATATAAAGGATGTACCTAAACCACCTCCTGTAACTATCTATAAGGCAAGAGTAATTCAACACATACACGACTTATTAAAACAAACCACAAGTAACAAATATACTGTTAAAACTACCAATTATGAAACAATCAAAGCAAAAGTCTTTGAGGCCAAACACTTTAAAGCATTAATTAAAGAGCTTGATAACAAAAATACAAAATATCACACATTTGGGCCAAAAAGCGAGAAAACATTCCGATTTGTCTTGAGA
The DNA here is from genome assembly GCA_036346205.1 of Vesta saturnalis. Taxonomy (NCBI): domain Eukaryota; kingdom Metazoa; phylum Arthropoda; class Insecta; order Coleoptera; family Lampyridae; genus Vesta; species Vesta saturnalis. The sequence continues at coordinate 544,729 of JARFJB010001973.1, forward strand.
GGACTACACCACGGCACAGATATCGAAGCCATAACAACAAGCCTTGCTGTGCAAGGCCACGACGTGGTGAACATACACAACATAAAACATCGCATCACAAAAAAGCCTTTACCAAGACCTAGACCTAGACAGAATAGGAAACAACATCATCAAATGTGAACCGTCCCATGTCAAAAGGATAGTCTCCCAATCCACCAGATATGAGGCATATGGACATACTAAATATTGCCGTAAAACTTATAGATACGTAAAATGCGCAGGTCAACATGAAACGAAGGATTGCACTCGCAAAACACGTAATGACTAGGTAAAATGTGTCAATTGTGGAGACAGCCATCCCACCAATCATAGAGGATGCCTTGTCCACAAACAACTTCACCAAAAACGATATCCTACCCTAAGGGAAAAATCACTGCCACAGTCACAGGTTTCATCAAACCAACATATTCAGCCTGGAACGTTTTACGCACAAATAACTAACAATAACAAGACAAAATAATGAAGTAATCCCATAAACCAACCATCATGTCAACAATATGAGCAAACTCGAAGAAATGATAAGTAAACTCATGGAACAAATGGGTACAATGCTTAACTTACTTACTACCGTGGTAACCAAATTAGCATAATGGGAGAACATCCAAAATATAAAATAGCTGTTTGGAATGCCGATGGCCTCCAGCAACATGCTCAAGAAATGAAAACATTCTTGTATGACCAAAACTCTATAGTAATGTTAACCGTACACTCGCAGATCTTGAATAAAGAAAAACAACCTTCCTTGCACAATAGTAAGACAGACTGGAATGCATTCAGGAAAAAATGGACTACCTAATTTCAATAGATCGTTAAAGACTGAACTGCACATTCAAATTGCGGTGGAATATTTCACAAAGGAAATACAGGAGGCTACATGGTTTACCACACCCACCCTTGTATTCCCTCATAGGAAAAGTGACACGTCTCCAGCTATTGCAGTAAAAAGACACCTGCAGAAACAATGTCAGCAAGCCAGAACAGAAAAAACAAAAGAAATTGAATAAAGCTACTAAAGAACTGAAAGATTTGCTTAAAGAAGAACAGAACCATGACGTTAAGAAATACTTAGAAAGTCTTACGTCGACTGAATCCACGGAGTACTCAATCTGGAAAGCGACAAGAAGGCTAAAAAGATCCCAAAAACACAACCTTCCAATCAAAAATGACGACAACACTAGGGCCAGAAAGGACAATGAAAAAGCCAAAGCCTTCTTGAAACATCTAGAAAATGTATTCAAAGCCCTTCCCCTCAGAGCTATCTACGAAGAGGAAAACGAGATAACAGAATTACTAGACACCCCATTGCAGATGGAACTGCCACGTAGAATGTTCAAAACTAAAGAAATAAAGCAGGTAATAATGAATGAAATAAACTGCAAAAAGGCTCCAGGATTTGACTTTATCTCTGGCAAAATACCGTAAGAACTGCCTGAAAAATGTTACAAACTAATAACTTACATATTTAACGCAACAAGAACAAACTACTTTCTCAGCACTTGGAAAGTTGCTAAAATCATATTGATCTTCAAACCAGGTAAAAAGTCTGAAGATGTCTCTTCCTACAGGCCAATAAACCTACTACCAATGCTATCCAAAGTTCGTGAGAAGTTATACGTTAAAAAACTTGATATAATAATAGCTGAAAGGGAAATAATACCGAAACATCAATTTGGCTTCCGCAATAAACATGGATCAATAGAGCAAGTATATAGAATAGTCAACCAAATTAGTAGAGATCTAAATGCCAAAAGATACTACTCTGCTGCATTCCTCGATATAACTCAAGCCTTCGATAAGGTATGGCACAGAGGCTTACTAGTCAAAGTAAAGAAGCTTTTTCCTTATCCTCACTACATACTGCTTAAATCATACTTAACTGATAGATACTTCCTAGTAAAGCAAGGCAGTGAATACACTGTCTTATATCCCATAGAGTCAGGGGTTCTTCAAGGCAGTGTACTGGGCCCTGTATTATATCTCTTGTACACGACTGATCTACCGACTACAAAAACTACTATGGTTGCAACATACGCTGCTATTCTGGCATCCCACGCCGATCTAGCATCCGATTCACGAAACCTTCAAGTAAACCTAAATAAAATTCAACACTGGTTAAAAAGATGTGGCATTAAGGCTAAAGAAACTAAGTCCTTGCATGTTACATTTACTCTACGCAAGGAAACATGTCCTGTAAAGATTAACAATTGCCAACTTCCGCAAGTCGAAGAAGCTAAATACCTCAGCATGCACTTGGACCGACGTCTTACTTGGAAGAAACATCTATTCACCAAAAGAAAGCAGCTTGGACTAAAAACTAAGTCAAATATATTGGCTCATTGGCCGGAAATCGAAATTATCCTTGGATAATAAACTATTGTTATATCAATCCATTCTTAAACCGGTCTGGACTTACGGTATCAAGTTATGGGGAACTGCTAGTGATTCCAACATAGCTATCCTGCAAAAGTTTCAAAACAAGGTCTTGCGTGCTATCGTAGATGCTCCTTACTACGTCTCCAACGAAGTTATTCAACACGACATCCCTCTGGAATCCGTTAACGAAGCCGTGCATCGATTCAGTACGAAATACAGTGAAATAGTGTCAGTGCATCCTAATGTGTTGGCTAATCAGCTAAACGTGAGCGAAATCAATAAAGTGCGAAAGCTAAAACGTCTGCTACCGTAGACCTTACCTTAGGACCCAGGTAAGTTTAAAGTTAAGGCTATACACTCTGGACTTACGATTTAGATAATTGTATGGAGATCACTCACTGAAGTGAGACTCTACATGTGCATTATTTGTTCATTCAAAACAAACGCTTATTGCCCTCGGGCAGATTGCTGATTTCTCATGGAGTTACAACAAAAATAACCTTTTTACTAGTTTCAACGTTTTGTTGTATGAGTGTACTGGTACTATTAGGCAAAACAGAATACCAAAATGTTATCCTCTGCTTCCAAACAAATTGGTTGCAAAAAATAAAAACCGTGGAGATCACGCAGCCGCTATTGATAGTGAAGATGGTATAATGGTTGTCAAATTGCTGGATAATAATGTCGTTTCAGTAGCATCTACTTGTCACGGAATTCGGCCCATTTCGAATGTAAAAAAATAGAACTATAATTAATCCTAGACCATGTATAATTTCGGAATATAATCGTTACATGGGTGGAACGCGTCGTTTTAATGAAAATGTTTCAAAATACCTAATTAGCTTGAGAAGAAAAAAAAGGTGGTGGCCTATCTACACCTGGCTCCTAGATGTGGCTGTCGTCAATGCTTGGACTGTTTATAGGGATTCTCATTCGGACATTTCGCAACTAACATTCGAATGGGAAATTGCGCAAAGTTATCTTTCGAGATATAAAGTGCCCCAGAAGAACAGTGGTAGCCCATCAAGTTCCCGATCAAGTGTCTCGTTAAATAGAGTGTCAGACAACATACGGTATGATAGATTAGATCAACTCTTGGTTAACACTGTTGAGAAAAAGATAAGAGGTTGTGCAGATGAAGGGCGTACGTATAATTTGTTCCAAATGCGATGTGGGCTGTAATTTTATTTCTCATATGAAATAAAATTGTATACCCTAACCGGCTAGCGTTGTTATGTGGCAACGGGCTTTTTTCTGTGAATAAACGTTTTTGAATTTTTTTCGTAAATTTTTCAGTATTTATTAGACATACTTTCTTAGAAAAAAACCTATTTTTACGAAAATAAAATATTTCGCCGTTAATAGGTGAAATCATACTGTGGTGTATTTATCCATAAACGGTTTTGGTTTCGTTAACATAATAAAATTCCCAAGATAAGTTGTAGTGATTCATGAAAAAAAAGAGGTGTATTGTCCAACTAAATTTCAGATCAGACTAGGGTGTGAGTTTAGAGTATAGTAAAACCAGCAGATAGTATAAAATTCTTTCACGTAGCTTCTCCATCATAACAACAAACAATACTGCAACAATACTTAAATATTAATTTTTTAACAAACCAATCATTTGTAATCACACCAACCATTGTACAATCGGAAATGCTTCAATAACAAGCAATACTGTATTTCTTTGCTAAACTGAGACGTTTGACATTGGACGTCAACCAAATCGAAAAAAGAAAAGAAAATACAGTATATTTAGATAACCTAAATAAGTTTTGACAAACACTACATATCTTTTACATGTTTTATGTTCGTCAAAAAATCATTAGTAAAGCTAAAGAAAGGTTAAAAGAAACTGCTTAGAATTTCTTATTTATTTTTTATTAACTTTGTATAAACCAACAAGGAAATTGTGTGCTTTAAAAACACATTTTCACTTTAGCCAAAGTGTTAAGTAGATCATATAAGATATACCTACAATTTGAAGTGTTATAGTGAACTAAAAATATTCTGCAGAAGGTGACCGGGTCAAGGTCCTTTTAATAATTCCTCTCTGTGCCAACAGTTCGAACACCTATGCTAATTCTTCTGGCATGTTATAGAATTTTAATAAAGTTGGTGCATAGGTTTAATTAAATTCAACAACTTTTAGCACTCATTTGCATACAATAAGTGACACATCTAATACTTTAATCTAAAAAAAATATGTGATGAGACATCAGAAAAAACACATCAGGTAGTAGAGTTATAGATAAAAATGTAAGCCAAAAATCCAATCGAAATTTACATATTCATTATATGTTAATATTCTAGTCATAATCACATAACAATTTTTGATTGATCTATGGCTAATATAAGTACCCATTTATTTAAAAGTGTTTTTTTCATATTTAAAATTTGTTAACTTTATTCCAAATTCTAGAAGGAAGTAAAAGTTAGATCGGAATGAGGACTATCACAATAGGTAACCGGAATGGAAGTCATTTTCTCTTCTTAGGTATTTACAAGTTCTACATGTTTTAAGGTAAGTTGCAGCTGCTCCCGTCAGTAAATCATAATAGGTAACCGGAATGGAACAGTCATTTTCTCTTCTTAGCTATTTACAAGCTCTAGACGTTTTAAGGTAAATTGCGGCTGCTCCCGTCAGTAAAAGATATCTACAAATGTTAATCTGGAAAAAAATTGCATTAGGTACAAAACGTATATGTCAACGCAAAGCATTAATATGCTCAAATACAATAGCAAATGATAAATTGAAAATTTTGGATACAATTTAACACAGCATAGTTTATATATATATATATATATATATATATATATATATATATATATATATACCGTCAACTGGGACGACTTTGATCAAAATTAAAAATTACAATGTAATAACTTTGAATATTGTGCAGCTGACGTATTACAAAAAATATATATTTATCGTAATTCTGTGGACTACGTATACGTGTAAAGATAACATCAAAAAGTTCGTCGGATTTTAAGAAAAAAAATGTTAAAGGTGTGATCAAAGCTAAACTTAAAGTGGGGATACTTTAACCACTATACCAAATTATAATATATTTCCTAAAGTAAACCCAGTAAATGAAGGTATTGTGAAAAATATATAACTTAGAGAAAGGAAACAAAGTGAAATGTTGTTTTGTCAGGAAAATAGAATAAAGATTACTTTAAAGTCTTTATTAAGTACAATAACATAAAAACACCAAACTCAAATAAAAGTGTTTTCCAAAAAATAAACTATATTCCGATTTGTATTTAAATCACTTATTTATTCGAAATTTAAGGGCCTCTTAAAAGTATGACGGCTTCTGTTAATGAGCGGTGGACTTAATTTTAATTTAATTTGATCAAAACTGATTTCACAAATATCGCTTACTTGAGGGAATACAAATGTGTCACTTTTTTCTAAATATTGTCTCAAACATTTAACCACATAAGATTTTTTTTAGTGTCTACAATCTGAGCAACAAATAGTTTTAGTTTTGGTTTCTTACAATTCTCGTTGTAATTAAATGCTACTAAAATAAAGTCATTGACATAGAGGTTACTTATTTCTGGTGAACCATCTGTTTGTTCTTCCCTCAATTCTTCTTCCACTTCTGAATTATCCTTGTCATCTTCATCCACTACATCGTTCAGGTTCATCTTGTTCCTGTTCTTCGTCAAGTAAAGAATCTAAGTGTACAGTGGAAATGCTTGTTCCCGGTGCAATATCAATCCTTTTCTTTTTCCTTCCTTTGCTATTTTCGTTATTACCGAATCTTTGTTCTTTTAAAAAATCGCTCAAAGTATTTTCAATATCGTTAATAATTTCGGAAGGACTTTCATTTTGAGGTAACTTTTTAAAGACCTCAAATTTATTTAGTGGGCATATTCCAGTTGCGAAAAAGCTATTTATCAAATTACGTTTTATTGCCGAGGTTTGATGATTTCCAGGTAAATGATGTTTTTTTTTATTAATTTGTACTTTAGCTAAATCCATACGCTCAAGGCATTTTCGTAAAAGTAATGGGAACCGATCTTTTGGTACTGTAGTCACTTTTAGATTTTGAGATTTCCATTCTGTTAAGACATGTCGCCATGCAGTTTTCATAGACCTGAAGAAGCCAACATCTAGTGGCTGGCATAGACGTGTCGAATTCGGAACTAAGCATACGAAGTCTATTTCATTTTCTCTGCACAACTGTAAAACGTCCTCATCAAAGTGGGACGAGAGATTGTCTCCGATCAAGACTTTACGTCGCTGTAAACGTTTAGCGTGTGGTATAAATGTAGAGATGAACCAGTCGCGAAATGTTACTGAATCAATCCGGCCACTGTTTGTTCGATTGAAACGTGCGCCTCTGGAACAACAGAGGTGCTCACAACACGGTTTTCCTACTGGACCGTTTTCCTTCCACGTGTCATATAAACGAACGCTTTTATAAATTATATACGGAGGTAAAAGTGTCCCATCAGCTGCACCGCACATCATTATACTGATTGCAGTCTTGGAGTGATTGCAAACTTTTTCAGGGTATTTCACTCCTCCTTTGTATATTGCGTACTTTTTGCCAGGATCATCCGAAACGTTCGATTCGTCGTAGTTAAAGACGTTACTCGATGGGATTTCTTTTAAAATATTGCTGAGGTTATCAATGTAATTATTCAAAGTTTCTTTGGAAACACAGGCTCGCGCTCGTTTTATATTTGTTGATAATCGCTGTCCGTATGAGCCGTTATGACGATGCATTAGTCCAAAAGCCCAGTCTGTACCAGGTAAGTTGTTGGAAAATTTTTTAACAACTCTTCCCTTCTTATCTAGGTAACTTTTTGCCAACATTCTGATGGCTAACAATGTGAGTGGGAAACCCCAGTCTGCACATTTTGAAGCAGATTGCAGAATAATTTCCTCTTCCTGTTTGGTAAATACTGTTTGTGCCCCAGGATTCTGTACATGCTTCCCTTTAAATTTATTGTAAAGTGTTCCGTATGATATGTTGTATCGAACCGAGGCACCTCGAATTGTTATGCTGCCATCACTTATTTCTGTGAGAGCCTGTTCCAATATGTCAGGGTCAAAATTCTTGTATGCTCTTGTACCCAATTTTTTTTTATAATAACGGACCATCTTGGGAATGCCTAACATTAAAAAATTCAAATTAAAACCTTTTATACGGTGGGGTTACTTTGATCATAGTCAATATTGCCCCACCCGTCTGATCAAAGTTACCCCGCGACACATTTTGCAAAGTAGCGTCGTTTCTTTCACAAGAAAAATAAACATTTTAGGTAAATTAAACACAGAAAACATGCCTTGTAAGTGCAAATAATTTACTATGCCAAAGTTTTTTATCATTTTAAGTTACAGGAAAAGTTATTTCAATGTAAAATAAACTTCAGGGTATGAAGCAAATCAGCGCGGCTAACATATTAAATGAGATGATACGTACCATTCGTCACCAAATCAAGCACTATACTGTTGCTATTCAATACCTCAAGGTTATACCGCTAGGTTTGAAAATTAAAAGATAGAGGTGGATAACTCAGAAAGTGAAGTTGTTATTAAAGTAACCTCTTGGTGTCAAAGTAACCCCAGTTGACGGTATATATATATATATATATATATATATATATATATATATATATATACATATTGTTCCACTCGACCACCAAAACCGATGCAAACTCGAAAACTTTTATTTAACTCCTAATTACAAATTATATACAATTAACCCGACTATTTCTACTTTTATTTAATTCCCTTTTTTCATTTTCCCAAAAACTGACAATCTCTCCTTAACCTACTCCCTTTTTAATAGCCCCCATTCATTCTAACATCCATGCACCTTATAATTACACACTTGATTTATAAAGTAACTAATCCGGCCTTCCACGAGCAGAACACAGCCATCCTGACCGCGCAGTTCGTCCCGAACTAGCTCTTTGTACTAGGTGGTCCATCTGATTCTATAAACCACATCATTGATACGGACCTTCGAGACCAAACCCTTCTTTCTTTATGAATTAAACAGCCAACCCAAATTAAATTTTTTAAATTGCCAATCCACTCTATGTGTATCATAACGAAGTTTTGTAAGGTTATTTTGATGCATCATGTATGTGCAGTATTTTGATAAGGAATGTAACGTGTTTTGAATGTAGCTGAAGTGAGTTTACATGGAAAATATTTTTTTTAGTCTTCGTAATGTAAGTTGGTGTAACTGATACGCCATTGGAATTTACTGAGGCGTTGGTTATGGTGTGAAGGCATATTTAAATCCTGTAGAAAGATTTTCGTGTTGAAATCGTTAAATTTGGTTGAGAAATAATGTTTAGAGTAAATTTTTATTGAAACGGCACTGGTCTTTTGCTACTGTGTGTGGAGGAATGTGGACAAAAGGAATGATTGTAGCGTATGAGTGAGTGAGTTATGATATATTGGTATTTTATACAAATATTTTTATTTGTAGAAATTTTTGTAATGTGGTGCAATAATGGTAAATTAATGTATGTTCAAGAATGAAGGTGATAGATTGTGAGGGAGTTCGTTAGATTTTGCAGAAATAAGATTCGCCCACATGTGAGATTTGCATGGAAAGTTGAGATATAATCTAGTTAATCTACAGAGTGAGTGTAACTGCAATTGGTGATTTCTTCGGAAAGTTTTTAGTGAATTTAAAAAGTAATTCAAGATGGCTACGTTTATTTCGCATTGTTAGCGTCTTCTTCCACGTTGGAACTTGGACGCGGCAAAGAAACGAACGAAATATTTTGATCTTAGCGAATTTAAAATATCGGCATTTATATAATCCGGGCTTCTGTGACTCGTTATATATAATCACGTATAGTCAGAATAGAAACAAAGTTATTGCAGTAAAAGTTCATTTATTTATACAGATACATTACAAACGTAAAACTAAATATGAAAGTGAACATTATTGTTTAAAATTTTTTTAGGGATTAGAGAAGCATTTAGTGTACATTCTAATACTATGCTCATTACAGATATTTTTTTACAATTAATGGGTACACCTCATTGTGATTTTTCCGATCAATATTGGTGGGCACACTGAGCATCTCTTTCTCTTAATTGTTGTAGTTGTGTGAGCGGCTGGTGGACCAGAGGTACTTAGGCACGCTACGCCGTAGGTTATGGTTAGTAGATCTTCTCTACATATGTGGTATCACTAGTTCCTTCGCTAAAGTTTTCAGAAACAATCTGCGTTTGTGACGAATTTATTGTGACGTATTGGCAATATGGCGAGCAGAAGGTATATAAGCGAGTGCCCAAATTGGAGGGGTAAGATAACATTTGTAAGTCAGCTAGATGGTTAGAGGTTTTGAGTACGGGTTGCGCGCGTGATAACCATCAGAATGGTTAATTGTTTGAGTTTCTTTGTGAAAATTGTAGTTTAGCAGGGCATGTGTAGCCACTGCATTAACACTAGCACCGCCGGCTATTGTAAATACCTAAAACTGCCGTGGCGGGTCATTTTGACCTCTGGACAAGAAAGGTAATTTTGAGATGTATTCATTATATCTTTTACACTTAATTGAGAAAGAAACATAAAAAAACACATTTTAGGTAAATATTCATTTTAATTAAATAAAAATCAAATTGATTCTAATACATTTAGAATTCGATACAGTTTTACATGCTGTATTACGCTCTACAGTTCAAACAAATAACGGTCTTTGTTAAACTTCTCCATTTTGCACAAACATATTTGTTACACATTGAACAAACGTCAGCAGTTTTATTTTTCCCACATTTTTAATTTGGCACTGATGACGTTTTTAGGTTTCGTTGTACCTATCAGATGTGCTGGTACTTGCACCAGAATCTTGTTTCCAATCGAAATACTCTTGTCTTATTTCCTCAGCTAGAGTGGAAATAAAGTCTCTTCTTTTTATTTTACTGCTTACGACTTCTTTATAAACTATCCAGGCGTTGGTTGTGGTAAGATCTAAAACACATGAACTGGCCATCTACGTGAAACAGCTTTCGTGGAATGTTTTCTAGCCATTTGGTCCAACACATCTATCCTAAACCTTGTTTCATTGTAATACAACACTGTCTCAGATTTCTTCTTTTTGCCATCATCCATAGCCACAGCTATATGACATTTTTATTAACTTTACCGTGATGAATTGACAAGGTGCTATTATCATTTTTCATTACTGCGGTAGAATATGACTCTGCCCTTTTATTCTTGATACAAATTGGTAATTCCTTTCTTGCTCGGTTAATTGTTCCTACTATTGTTGTGTTTTTGTGCTAGCATTGTTGTCGGTAGTAACATTTCTACCCATATTTACGAAAGTTCCATTAATTTTAAAACAATATATTCTGGAAGGGCTGGTTTTAGGACGCATGTCATCTTTTCCTAAATAAGGAAAACCGTTCAGGAGATATTTAGAATTCGTATCAACAGCTAACCAAAATTTTACACCAAATTTATCAGGCTTATTCGCCATATATTGTGTAAATCTGCGCCTAGCTTTAGTAAAAAAACAGTTGTTCATCTTTTGTAATGTTTGCTCCTGGAACATAGCAAGCTTTATAGTTACTAATAAATTTATCCCATATTTCGGACGCCAAAGCAAACATCATTAACTAGACGTTCATTTCATGTTGATCGAATAACAAATCTTAAAAATCTCATGATTTCACGAAATCGATTGCGTGACATGGTCTCACGAAAAAATTGCGGATCCCAAGTAACAGACCATAAACTGTCAATCTGTAAGGTTCTTGCGCCGTAAGCACCACGAGCTAGCAATATTGCAAGAAAAGCATCAAGTTCTTGAAGAGACAATGACCAGTTTGTATCATCTCCTAGTTGTCGTTTAGCTTCAATTTCAGTACATTTCTGAATGTGTTTTAGCGTTGTGTTATCTATAAACAATCGAAATGCACATGGCACAGAGTTGGCAAACACATTTCTTTTTGCGTGAGGAGTTGGTCCAGGAGTATTTCGCATAACATTTCATTGAACTATACGGCCAACATAAGGTCCACTTGATTCCACAACTTCCCACATATGATTAGATTTGGATGGTTGTTTACTCCCCACAGGTAAATGCATGTATTTTTTTCGTTTTGGATGGTGTTCAATGTCATCACTAATTTCATTAGTACAAAGATCAGAAGTGACATTATTTACGCTGACATTCTTCACTTTGTTGACTACTTTTGTCATCAACAGGAACAGCTTCATCACTTTCACCATCTTCGGGGTGGTTATTTGTTTTTTTGGATTCGCATTCAGATAAGTTTTCCAACTCCGCAAGATAATCTAAAGCCTGTTGTCGTGTAAAATAGCGAGACGACAACATTTTTTTTACTACGAAATTAACCCCGTAATAAGTACAGAAGCATCTCACAAGAATGTTCACTTGCAACTAATTTGCAATCTCAAAGTACTTGAATATATAGATCTCTATAGAAACAAGTTATAACTTGCATTTTTCATATCTCGGGCGCGTAGGTAAGAGTAGCGAATATTATTGACTTGAAGTAAACTCCTAAAAATTATCACAATAATAGTAAAATACATTGTTTTATTTAAATAATTAATCGGATATTTTACCTTATTCCAGAAAATATTTATTAATGCACTACTAGTTTCAAATGCTATGCATTCATTTTCAAGTGCGTTTTATAACCGATTTAAAAATAATTTGAAATCTACGAAAAAAAAGATATTATTATTTTACAAAACAAAGCGTAGTAGGGTAGGTAACGATAACAATATGAAAAATATTAAACATAAAAATAATGGACTAAACTAAATCTAATAATATGGTTGCAGTATTGCCGAAATCTGACTTCATCAATTTGGTTTTGCCAAATTTTGTAATATAAATCGACTCAAAAATATCTAGATGGCATGGGTTTGATACTTTTGTACTAATTTCATTTTATTAATGTCTGTGTAATGACCATAATTCAGTAGATGTTCTGCAATACTGGATTTTGAAGGTGCATTTTTTTTAAAACCCGGAAATGTTCTTTAAATCTGGTTTGTAAATTTCTAGATGTTCTTCCAAAATATGTACGATCACACCATCTTGACATGAAATTTTATATATACCTGAATTTCCTAACAGAAATTGCAAAGTATTTTCGTTTTTAAAAACGGCACTAATATTGTTTTTCGTACAGCACTTCTGTATCGAGTTCGTAACTGGTTTATAAAACAGTACACTAAAACGGATAACAAGGTCTACATTTGAAACTAAGGCGATAAGAGTTTTTCTTTGCTGAAGTCTTTCATGTTTCTGAATCACTGCACGAATAGTTTGCTCAGAATATCCATTAATTCCACCTAATTTAAGAATGTAGTTATTCTTTTCATAATGTTCTTGACGTAACGGTAAAGAAACTAAGCAATGCGCCATAGAATGGAACGCGACCATTTTATGCTAATAGCAGTGGTATATATCTACCTGTAAAAGTAGGTTTTCCATAAATATCGAAAATTAATTTGTTATCTAATCTCTCAACCATTACATCCAAGAAAGGAAGATGGTTGTCGATTTCTTCTTCGTACGTAAATTTTATAGATGGAAAGTGTGAGTTTAACATTTCTAAAGTTGTTGTGATGTAGCGTTGATTAATTGTAGCAAACATTTGATCTACATATCTCACTAAAATCCGTGGAAAAGTCGGTTGACTTTCTTTAGATGTATTTCAAAAACAAACAAACAATTCTGATATAAATGGAGAAAGAGCATTTCCATAGCTTCATGTTGGATGTAAACGTTATTTCTAAAACTAAAAATATTTTGTTTCATACACATATCGGTGAGTTCTATGTACATCTGAATTTTATTAGGTTCAACATCATTTGAAAATAACTACTTTTTAATAACGACATGGTATAGTCTATAGGAACACTAAGAAAAGAGAAACTACATCGAAAGATACCATCTTTTCAGTTGGTTTCAAAGAAACTTCAGAAACGCGCTTCGTAAATTCCATACAATTCTTAACTGATAGTCCATTAGGTGAAAATTCTTTAACAAGCCACTTAGACATTTTTTAATACCTAATATTATAATAAAGAGAACTGAAGGTAACCATTTATGCTACCGAAATAAAGGTTTGTGAAATTTAGCTAAGATACTGGTGATCATCATTGACATTTAATGTACACACACACACACACACACACACACACACACAATATATATATATATATATATATATATATATATATATATATATATATATATATATATATATATGGAAGTAACCATTTTGTATTTGATTGTGGTAAACGTTTTGAAGGGCAAACATCACACTTTAAGGTGATGTACCGTTAGGCTAAAGAGCCGCTATACCAGGACGCGGGCGAACAAACCATAGACCCGCGCGGCCAAAGAACGCCTCGTGTCGCGCATGGATGTTCGTGCATTCGGCCGCACTTGTTAACGCAATAGCGACTGAAAGCATTACCAGTGGCGTCGGTGTCGCGTTTCCAATTATTCGTCACCAAACCACAAGAAATTTTTAAATATTTTATTTATTTGAATTACATATGAACAGTAATAGTTTAAACATTTATAAAATAAAAAAATAACCATGTTTACAAGTAATAAACTTTGTATTTGAATTACAAATGAACACAACAGTTTAATCGTTTATGAAAATCAAAAAAGTATAAGTTCGATTTTTAATTATAGAAACAGAATAGGCTGTATTTTAAGTGTATTATTTAGGATTTAAAAAAATTATGATATTTCTTAGGTAATCAATTTTTATATTTCCATACACTTTGGGGAATGTTACTCAAACGGCGATAATTACCTACTATAATAATATTAAATACTACTAACAAATAAGTCACACAATCATTCATCACTAGACCAGCCACTTTCAGTTTCTGAATTGTCCTCCAAATTTATCACCAGTTTTTCGACTTGTACGTCAATCAGTATTTCGTTTTCTAAGTATTTTTTTTCCTGGTCGATTACCTTCTTACAGCACTTTTGCCAGTTTTCTTGAGTAACAGCCGCTAATTCTTCTTCCAACAATCTTCTAACGTGGTTGAAGTTAAAGGTGGTATTTCTCTTTGCAACATTATTTTTCACTTGAGCCCAAATCAACTCAATCGGGTTTAAGTCCGGGTGATAGGGAGGTAGTCGTAGCACCGTATGCCCTTCATTACTTAATATACAATCAAACTGGTATGTTATATGTTCCTTTTGTGTAGCTTAATTATTTCATAAAGTTGTGGTCTGTACATCAAAGGAGTGAACGGTATCTTTTCTCTATTAACCACTTCACCATATCTGCCTTTTTCGAATTACTTGTTGGAGCACGATCCACCTGAACATTATGGTACGGCGCATTATCAATAACCAAAACCGATTGTGGAGAAAAGTTTGGTAAAAGTTTCTCACGTAACCATTTTTCGTAGTTGCTACCATTCATTTCGCCGTGATAGTCTCGGCTGCTAGTTCCTGATTTAAATATTAGACTACAACCTGGTAAAAAAAACCCATTTCACCTCCTGCATGTACCACAATGATTCTTGGCCCTTTGGAAATTGCAGGCAGCAGCCCGTTAGTTGTGCCATCACTCCACGACGTTGATTGTGTGTGTCCACTATGAACATGTGTTTCGTCCATGTAGATAATTGGACGATTTAATTCTCGGTAGAATTAAATTTTTGTAAGTAAATAATTCTTAGAGCCCTTATATCGTTCTTCTCTATTAAAAGTTTTCTATTATTCTCAGTTCGATGCCATTGAAATCTCAGGTCTTTTAATATACCACGTAAAGGTGTAGCACCACCGTGCCAACCTAAGTAATTGTGGAGTTTCTCGCGTAGAGCAGGAATTGTCACCCGTGCACCCTCGGGTGTTTCTTGCCTGGAGTTGAAAATTTTGGTTTTCCTCTTCTGTTGGACCTTCACCCTCTTTAATAATATTTGCCACTGATCTAGCAGACACTTTTGTTGCTTCAGACACGGTTTCTTTTAATTGTTTCAAGTTATATGTGGGTGTAAGTTTTTCAAATAACTGTACACCTCACGCGTTTGACAACTTATTACTTGGCCACTTTTTCCAAATGTAGAACTCATATTTCTACACTCGCTTTTAAATCACAGTTGAAAACGAACTAACTAATAAAAACATTTTTGAATATTTGCTAATCTGTGGTTAATGATACTAAGGAATGCCAACTATTAGGATTTCTTTAATGAGAATTTAAGCAAATGCCATTAGCATTACATGCGCCGCAAAACTACTTATTTATTTTACTATATATTGTGAAAGTATTTGTTGTTTATACATATTTGTCTAATAAATTTGAGTATTATGAGCTTTAAAATTCACATAGGACACAAAATGGTTCACTGTCGCTTTGTTGCAATAATTGTAATAAAGTTAAATTAACAAGTACGTATGTAAATTAATAACAGAAATAAATAGTTTATTAGTGTAATACATGATAATAAAGGGAACGCGCTTTTGATGGCGACGCCACTGACATGCCGCGCTTAAGAGACTTTAGGACGAATGCGCATCCAAGGTTCAGGCATTCTTTGACCGCGCGGACTGTACTATAGTCGAGTGGGTTTTGTGCATAGTGTATCTAAGAATTTTAAAAGGATTACCGAAAGCAGACCATATGGACTACAACTGCCGCACCGAAAAAGGATTAAGTAATGTAATATGTAAGAATTGGATTTAACATTTTATTGAATCAAAACAAGTGCGATTATCTTTTAAGTATACATTTTTCTTTCTGTTATAGTTGCATTAATTACGGTTTATTCTAAGGAAAAAAAGGTAATCAAACTTTAGTTATTTTGTTGTTTTTAGTTTTAAGAAGGGGGTAATTTTACACGCACACACACACACACACACAGATATATATATATATATATATATATATATATATATATATATATATATATATATATATATATATATCCACTGTTTAACTTATTTTGTCCTTTATGCAGCTACTGACAAAGTACTTATTATTTTTTTTATTCAGCATAAATTACAGTGTTAAACATATTAATGAATGTCTAAACACTATTTTAAAGATAAAGTATTAATAAAATATAACGAGTTTATTACAAGCACTAACTACTCTATGTTTGAATTATTCAACAACAAACTTTTTTTTGAGAAAACAATTCATTGTTAAACCGATTTCGTTTATTTTGTTTAGAATTTTCTAAATTGGGAACATTTATTTAATTCACAGTTTTATAACTGTTCGAAATATAGATCTATAGATATGCGAGGGATATTTTAAAAACTACGCAAGTTGATGTTTTATTTTTATGAATTGGAGTTTCAATTTATAGAGGGTGTGTTCAGTAAGTTATAACTACAGGTGTATCACTAAGTTTTGAGTCGATTTGTTTGGAAGTGTGTTTGACTTTGAGAAGTTATATGAGTTTACTGAGTAGGCTGCAATCCTGTCTTCCACAGTCAGACAGGATTAATTTACTATCACACCTAACACTGGACTGAGCTGTATAAGTTGTGAATTTATGATAAGTGTAAGGCGTTTGAGCTTGTTATTCACTCATTTTAATCCGTATCTCGACCCCGCCCATTTCCATTGTGGCTGGCTTGGCAACCCGCTTACTATTGTAAGCATACGCGACGCTTAGTGCGGATTGGACGTGTAACAGTTTATATTTGTTTGTGGTTTTCTGCATTCGTTCCCTTGTGAATTCAAGAATTTCGTCCAATTTTGTTCTCAATTCTTGAATATATTCTGATATCGGTTGTCTCGTTGTTGGTGGTACTCCGAACATCATATCACCTGGCAATCTTAGTTTCCTTGCATACATTATACTGATAGGTGTTTTTCCAGTTGACGAATGTTCAGATGACCAGTTCCTTTAGTTAGTTGCAACCGTTTTTGCTATATATTCCTCCAAACTTACACCATACCATCTGATTGTGACCTTAATGCTGTTGTTCTGGTGTTGTTTATGTTTAAGAATTTGCAAATTTTTTTAAATAGAATTGATTCAAAATTTCTTCCTTGGTCAGTATGTATTTTCAATGGAATTCCAAATCTAGCTATCCAGTTTCCAAATAGCAATTTTGCTACGGTCAGAGCTTCCTGATTGGGTATTGGAAATGCTTCAGGTCATTTAATAAAATAATCTATTGTAACTAACACATATTTATTTCCAGTCCTCGAAGTGGGAAATGGACCTCCTATGTCAATTGAAATTCTTTCTAAAGGGGCACCAACAAAGTATTTTTGCAATTCAGCTTTGGGTTTCATCTTTGGGCCTTTCTTTGTCAAGCAGATCTTGGAATCATTGCACAATTCTTGTATATCTATTGGCATATTCACCCAATAAAAGTGAAGCCCAAGTTTCTCTAGTGTTTTCTTCGCCCCTAAGAGCGCACCTGTGACTCCATTATGGTATTAGTTAAGAACTTAGTTCTTCATACTAGACGGTGGGATTATCTGAAGCCTTGCGTTTTTCCTATTTGTTGTTTCCCATTTCCGGTATAACACTTCTTCTTCAACTACTAGGGAATTCCATTGAGCCCAAGAAGTTTTGTATTCCGGACTCTTGCTACAGATTTCTTGCCATTTGGGATGCGTGCTATTAATAATTTCAGAGAAGCTTATGTTTCGAACAGGATCGTTTCATTGTACTAGCAATAATTCCTCTCTTGAAATCAGGTTACATTGACTGAGATCTATGCTATTTATCCGCACATTATTTTCCTTTTCAATTTTACTGCAGTGTTCGCAATTTTCCAGACAGGGTCTCCTCTATAAAGCATCCGCGTTTTTATGGCTAGTCCCTGGTCTATGCTCAATATCAAAATCATAGGTTTGTAACTTTTCTACCCATCTTGCTACTTGGCCTTCGATGTTTTTAAAATGTAGTAACCATCTTAACGTAGAATGGTTAATTGATTTGATTACAGATAATCATTCTTTTCAGGTTACACGATAGGATCTCTCGTTCTTAAAAAAAAGTTTACTGTAATAAGCTATTACTCGCTCTTGTCCATCTTGTAACTGAGATAATATAGATCCGGCAGCGAAAGCACTGGCATCAGTGTCTAGAATAAACAGATTTTCAGCAATAGGAAAACTTAGAATAGGAGTTGAACATAACTTTTCTTTTAAAATTTCCATTGATTTTTGACAATCTTCTGTCCAGTTATATGCCCGTTTATTCTCAATTAGTTCTTCAAAGGTATTATTCATCACGATTACATCACCAAGAAATGCTAAACAGATTCGCCCTAAAGAGCCCTGCAAAACATTTTCTATTAGCCTGCTCAAATGTAACTGGTGCATTACAAAGACCAAAGGGTAACCCTGTAAATTCCCATAACCTTTTACCTACTGAGAAAGCTGCTTTCTCTATCCTGGGGACTATCTAATTCTACTTGCCAATACCCACTTTTAAGATCTAAGGTAGAAAACCAAGTTGAACCGGTGAGCGTGTCGAGCAGGTCATTTATCCTCGGCAAAGGAAAGCTATTTTTCTTTTGTTAATTGTTCAGTTGCCTATAATCTACACACAATCTTGTCGTATTATCCTTCTTTTTAACTAGAACGACTGGCGATGACCAAGGACTGCCTGACGGAATTATTATTTCATTATCAAGCATTTCCTGGGACATTTTATCGACTTCATCGCGTTTTGCTAGAGGAATTGGTCTAGGAGGAATCTTAAACGGTCTAGCATCACCCATATTAATTGTATGTTTTACAATATTTGTTCTTCCAACATCTTTGAAACTAAAGGAAAACACGGTAGGAAATTTAAGGAGACCTTACCAATTTCTTTTGCTTATCGTTTAATCCTTGAATGTTAGTTAATATGTAAATCTTGAAAGACTACCTAACTCATTTTTAATTCATAATTTAGAATTAACACCTTACATTGTAGATTTTGACGTCTGTCATTCGCGTTTACGCCACTTGTCTGTTAATGTCTTGTCTCCTGATTATTTTGATTAATTGCCTGCAACTGATTAATTTCAAGTTCTGAACTTTGTATCCTCCGTTATAAGTTGTCTGTTCTTTCTTCAACATAAACAATTTTATTTACAATTTCTTGTTGATTTTTGATTATTTCTTCCTTATCCAATTGTCTCTGTCGTTCCATTTCTACTCTTCTTTGTTCCTTTTTCAATCTTCGGCGTTCTTTTTCTTCCTTTTCATTCTGTTTTTCCAATCGTTGTTCTTCTCGTTGTCCTTCCCTTTCTTCTTTGTCTTGCCTGAACATCACTAACAATTCCTCCATTTCCACCTTTAAATTCTTTTTTCTCTTCGAATCCCGG
The DNA here is from genome assembly GCA_036346205.1 of Vesta saturnalis. Lineage (NCBI taxonomy): Eukaryota > Metazoa > Arthropoda > Insecta > Coleoptera > Lampyridae > Vesta > Vesta saturnalis. Next base: position 564,445 of record JARFJB010001973.1, read on the forward strand.
ACGAGCCCCAAAATTTTCCACTCAACACACCAAAAACCAATGCAAACTCGAAAACTTTTAAAAACTCCTGATTACAAATTATATACAATTTTATTTATTTCCCTTCTATTCCTATTTTCTTTTCAGTAACCCCCATTCATTCTAACATCAATACATCCCATAATTACACACTTCATTTTTAAAATAATTGTACAACTAATTCGGTGGACCGCACCTCCCACGATTAGAACAATATAGATATATATATATATATATATATATATATATATATATATATATATATATATATATATATATATACACACTGGGACCGCCATAAACTTGGACTAATATGGGAAAAATTTTTATTATTGAATTTTCTAAAAAACTCTATTGGCAGTTCGTTTCTGCATGTCTGACAACCAAAAAATCCATTGTGATATTTATCACGTAACCATAGATTAGGCGGGAATTTTGAAAAATGTTAACTGTGATGCCGAAAAATGGGTCAAATTGACAAGATATCCAAAAATTGTATTAAGAAAATGTTTTTAGAATGGAACGAGCACCCCATATACCAATTTTCAACCATATCAGAAAAAAAATAAAAAATGCCATTTATTCCCCTCTGCTTTATTACGAAACACTATCAAATCTTGCTTTACCGGGAAATACTTTTAATAACATAAATTACATAATTTTAGGTATCTTAAACTATGAGGTGCACTTTAAGGAGCAATAATTTTCATCTTTATAAGCCGAAATATTTGATTTTTCCAAATCCAACTTATCAAATTCAAAAATATCGCTAATTTCAAATGTACTAACCAATATTAAATTTAATAAGGATAAATAATGTGTTGCTAAGTTTTAATTGTTATTAGTTCGTTTACATTTTATTTACCGGTTAAAAATATTAGGTCAGCTCATGTGCTGCAATATACAGAGCAGTGACGAGGCTAAATCGTATTTCTTAAATTTTCCTCTCACAAATTGTCAATTTATCAAATATTTGATTAATTTTGGCCTAAAATTATGTAATTTATGTTATTAAAACTATTTGCAGCTAAAACAAGATTTTATGATGTTTTGTAATAAAAGCAGAGGGGAACAAATGGTATTTTTTACTTTTTTTCTGACTTGATTGAAAATTGGTGTATGGGGCCTTTGTTGCATTCTAAATACATTTTCTTAATACAATTTTTCGATATCTGGTATATCTGACCAATTTTTCGGCATCACAGTTAACATTTTTCAAAATTCCCGCCAAATGTATGGTCACGTGACAAATATCACAATGGATTTTTTGTTGTCAGACATGCAGAAACGAACCGCCAATAGAGTTTTTCATATATTTCAATAATAAATTTTTTTTCCATGTGTCCAACTTTATGGCGTTCCCTATATATATATATATATATATATATATATATATATATATATACATATATACATTATATTTATAGATCGGATATGGAAGAAGATGGAAGATCATCTTCTGCTGCTCTCCAATTATTCTCTACCTCTTTTCATTTGCTTACTATCGCGCAATTGCCAAGCAGTTGGAAGGAACCTGAAGATGGCAAATGGAACATTGCCGAAACGTCGGTTTTGTATAGACAGGAGTGTTTCAAGTGATCCTAATATTTATATAATTAAAATTAATTACTATAACTAGAGAGCGGATTTTATGCACTATAAAATGCCGAAATATGTGCATATATATGCACTTAAAACCTTAAAATATGCATCAAAATGCATTATTAATTCAAAATATGCAAAATATGCATAAATATTGAATCTTTTATTTACCTGTGTTAATTCCAAATTATAATATTAATATATAAAAAGTATATATGCTTGTAATTTTTAATAGGAAAAAGATAAATTGCATTCAAACTTATTATTTTAACATTGAAAATTATGTGTTATTTAAAACTACATAATATTTACTTATACACCATACATTTATAAAAACTGCACCCTGTCATTACTACTTACAAAGCAATTATTATTTTAACATTATTTTAAAATTATGTGTTATTTAAAAATTACATATTTACTTATACGCTATAGATTTATAAAGATTACACCCTCTCATTACTATTTGCAAAACAATTTATAACTAAACATTTTTCCATGTTTTCGGGCAGAAAATTTTGGCGTCTGTCCGATAGTATGTTTTTGTACAAAGAAAAACTTCTTTCTACATCCACAGAAGTTATGGGTGCATATTTTAATGCGGCTAATATGGCCAAATCTAAATGTATAACAAGATCATCGGAATTTTCCTCAAGTTTCAGAACTTTATTATTAACTTTTAGTAACAACTGATATCCACTGTTTTTTAATTTATTAGAAATAGTTTTACTAATATTTCCTGAAACAGCAGAAATCAGCTGTTGAAATTTATTAATTATTTGCATAGATTCATTTAATGACAATGCTTCCGTTTCTAATTTAGCAATGGTTGAACTTACAAAATAGTAATTTGCTTTTATAAATGCCAGCTCATTGCGCAATTGTGTTTTCTTTAAAATGGATTGAGCTTTTTGAACGTAAGTACTTGAATTATCAGAAATTTCTAAAACTAACTCCTTTATTTTTTACAAATGATCTGCATAAAAAAGAGCTGCATTTAATCAAGTACCCCAACGCGTAATCACAGGCTCTGGTGGTAGCGCAATATTAGGTAACTTTTCTTTGTACAATTGAATTCGTAACGGAGCTTTTAAAAACACTTTCTTTATACTACTTATTAAACTATTTACTAATGGAAATTGATTACGAATTGTTTCTGCTACTCTATTAATACCATGTGCGAGACATGTTACAAGTATTAAATTTTCATAAAATAATTTTAATTGCTGTCCGGCTTTTACCATATACGGTGCTGCATCAGACAGCATTAAAACTATTTTATCTGTTGCAACAATATCAGGAATAAAAAATTGCATGAAAGCTTCGATTATAAAGCGAACTATTGTTGCATGATTGGTTTTCTCAAGAATTTTGGAAGCGATTAAATATGATATACTAGACTGCGCCTCACTTAAATAACCAATCATTAAATTTGCAACGTATCGCCCGCAACAATCTGTAGTTTCATCCACTATAAAATAAAGATATTTATTTTTGTAATTTTCTTTATATGCCCCATAGTTTCAAGATATAAATCATTAATATACCTTTTTCGAAGTGTGCTTTCATCTGGCACTTGCTTTTTACTAATTTTTTCTAAAATGACCTTAAACTAGGATTTTTCAATTTCTTTAATGGAATATTGGCTTTAAAGTGCACTACACAATTCGAAATTAAATTCCTCTTGTGCATTTCTTTTGGCCGTTTCTTTGTCTGACAAACTTTTGTTTTCTTAAATGTTTCTAATTTTCTTTTATGAAGAGAGGTTTCAATGTGCTGTGTAACTTGAGATTTCCTTTCGCACATGATCTAAGGAAAAATTAATTTTAAAAATACGTATCTAATTGCGTTTAAAAACTGATAAAACGGTGAATTCAATAACCTACATCAATTAATAAGGGTTTAATTTCCGAAATCAATTAAAAATATGTAATGGTACTTACTATTTTTCCACAGGCTATGAAAACACTTTTTCATCATCCAGACGTAGCTCGGATATATTTTTATCCATACTTGAACTAAACTATTTTTAACTTTCGGCATCTTGAAGTTCACTTAACAAAGCCGTACCATTCAGTTACGTCTTCGCCCAAAGAATGTTTAAAATTTTGCATTTTGTCCGTTACTCTCAAATTATTTTCAAGAAGGATTAACTAACTAAACACTTACCTTGAAAAAGTCCAAATAACTTTAACCCTTGATTGCGGGAATTCCCTCAATCAATGCTTTAACTATCTACTTAGGTACCTTTGGAATTTTCAAATACTACGAAATAGCGGCATTGAAACTTCATAATCCGGAAGTATTAACGTTGCACTTAACTGCAGGTAATAATCTTTCTTTAAGCCTGTCTTATTCATATAAAAATACATTTCTTAGTTAGACACAATAACAAAATTTAAAATAAGTTAGAATAATGCATTTTAAAGCGAATTTGGAAGATATAGAAAAAATGCGAAATATATGTTGATTATGAATAAAAAGGCAAAATATGCATAAAATTGCAATATATGCAGTATTTGGCGAAATATGCAAAATATGCAAAAATTAATTAATGTCAAATGATTGCATTTAGTGCAATTCATCTAAAAACAAAACGATATTCTTCAACTATAAAAAATAAGCGATATGCATTTTGCATAAAATCCTCACACACTTTGGGAAATTAATAGATTAATAGGTTTTTATATACGTATTAAAAATTTTGAAAACTTTTGGTAACTAGATAATTTTATGTAAATGGCAAACTATTTTTATTGTTTTTGTAAGTATGTGCCAATTCCAGTATTTCTCTTTTCTTCGTATTCTTTTCATTTGCTAACACTTCTATATTTGGATAGTGTATTATATGTCCTATAATAACTTTTATGTTGATTTATTTTAAGCTTTAGAATTTGCGATGTCTGGCCAATGCAAGTTTTATGGCACATTGCACATTTTAATTATATATCACGTCATTCCACTCGGTTGGTTGCTTTTTTACTCTTGCTTTTGAAAAGAATTTTCTCATTAAGTTTGTACTTTTTGACATTAATGTGACAGGCTCATCTCTCTCTCTCTCTCTCTCTCTCTATATATATATATATATATATATATATATATATATATATATATATATATATATATATATATATATATATATATATACACACACACACACACACACACACACACACACACACACACACACACACACACACACACACACACATAATACATACACTGTGTCCGTAAAGTATGGAACAAATTAATTTTTAGCTTAACAGACCATTTTAAGAAATAATCCTGAAACACGATTTTTGATTTTAATTTACCGTATTTTAAAATAATAATCTAATATACAGGGTGAATTACTTTTGAGTAATGACGTCACCGCCATTTTTTTTTTAAATGGAACACCCCCATTTTGTTTCAATTTTCGGATTGCTCTAGCATTTAAACCAATTGCCGTTAGACAACAAGTATTTTTGATAATATTGTTAATTTAACTAATAAAGAATGTTATGCGTTACTTTATGAGCACACACAAAACTATTGTATTTTTGTCCACCCTGTACCAATTGGAATCAACATGTTATAGATTTTGAAATCAGCTCAGCTAGAGCAATCCGAAAATTGAAACAAAATGGGGTGTTCCATTTAAAAAAATGGCGGTGACGTCATTACTCGAAAGTAATTCACCCTGTATATTAGATTATTATTTTAAAATACGGTAAATTAAAATCAAAAATCGACGTGTTTCAGGATTATTTCTTAAAATGGTCTGTTTAGCTAAAAATTAATTTCTTCCATACTTTACGGACACAGTGTACATATACACAGGGGGTCTCTGAAAGGTTTGTACAAAACACTAGGACAAGTTCCTGAGACTAAAATATGAGGATTAGCCCAATATACCTCAGTCCAAAAGTTGATAGTTTCCGAAGTACACGGTGTCAAAGTTATTATTTTTTTAAACTCGTTTTTAAATATGTATCTTAATAATAACAGGATTGTCATGAAAATTGGTACCTAAAGGTTTCCTATGATGAGAAATTCAGATTTGATCATAGTTGTGATGTATCTTCCAAAAAGCATCGCCAACAGCCCATTGTATACATTTAACCCCTTTTTTCTGCAAAGTACAGGTCGTAGGTTCGAATCCTACTCGAGGTAAACTTTTTATTTATGTATTTAATAAAATTAATAATAATTTTTAATTACATATTTACCTTTGAACTTATTCGTTAACAAAAACTTATAATAAGAAAACTAGGTTATTACAAACATTTTTTATCTGTTTTCTGTCTATTACGGGTGGAAAAAGTTACATACAGGGTGAATTTTTGAGATGAACCAAACATGCTAGATTTCTAAATCCGGCCTTATAAATCAATTAAAATTATAGTTTTACCATACTGGAGCACAGTGTGTCGCTACTGTTTATTTTAAAGATTTCTTTTTAATAACTAAACATTATTATACAGTAAGATATTTCATTATTGCCAATTTTCAATTTGACTCTAAAATGAATCTTTAATTGAAAATGTGAGGTAAGTGTAACAAAAAATTCAACTACCCAGGTTTAACTGTCTATTACTGCGCTCTGAAAAAACTATATCAGATTTTAGAGAAATCATATACAGGGTGAAGTATTGGATATGAAGCAGTCCCACAAATTTTCACGAAGACGGTCCTGGATTTTTTAATTCTGAATATGTCAGTTAGTTGCTAGACACGAATACACACTTTCACCAAAAAATGAGACAAATCGACTTAATCATTAAAAAGATATGACGAAACATTGTTCTAGTGAAGATCCATGATTCACCTTGTACATTAATAAACAAAACAAGAAGACATTTTTAATGGTCATTTGATAATCCCCTAGAGGCTACCTATGGTAGAAGTATGTACAGTTCCTCGTTATGTATATATATATATATATATATATATATATATATATATATATATATATATATATATATATATATATATATATATACAGGGTGTTTCAAAAAAACATGACGTGCTTGCTAGGACAGGTAGAACAGCCAAAAATAAGTGGGGTTTGTTCAGTAAAGATTGTTCCTAACTGCCTCTGTTTTCGAGATACAGAGTGTTAAAGAGTATTATTTTATACACATTTTTGACAATTAATTGAAAACTACTGGCACCATTGTAATGAAATTTGTTGGGAATGTTTTGTTAAAGCTGGCACATCCAAACACTGCATTGTTATATCTGACACTCAAAGAGGGCGCTAGTTACATGATTAATAGAGTGTACGTTAATAAAATTATTCTCCGTTCAATTTTACACCAAAAAGGTACTCTTTATAAAATTCGATATTGTGTACCGTCTTCCAAATATTTGGATTTAAATATGATGCGACAATCCGTAATGTTAGTAAAAAAATTTTATGAAAAATAATTTTTAATAAAAAAACATGAACATGAAACATTAGACTTATTAAATTAACAACACAATGTACGAGATACTTTGCAACGGCTGCACAAGAAGTTATATTGGACAAACAAACCGAAAATTATATGTGAGAGCTAATGAACACAAACTGGCCATCAAACAACCAAATCCTTCGTCATCTTTGGCTGATCATTATATAGATACTGGACACGAAGTTAAGACCAATAATATTCTATTACTTGCTCTTTTATATAATTTACACGAGCGGATTACTAGAGAAGCCATTGAAATTGAGAAGAGGCCTAATTCCCTTAACAAACGTGATTATAGTTCTAGGATACCGCATATTTGGAAGAACCTTATTGAACAAAATTCAAAATTACCAATAACTCAAAATCTTCCCAGCATCTCAGCCAATATTACTTCTACATCATCTCTAAATCCTGATACTCAAGATTTTATTAACATTCCGGCCTCTAATACAATTCCAAATTCAACGTCATATCTAGCAACTGCAAATCGAAGCAGAACCCGTTCATCAAAATTATTATAAAATAATTAGTTAGCTTGTTTCATATTTCATATACTAAATATCATTCTTGACAAAGGGGAGACGTAGTAAGTCCCCGAAACGTTGAATATTATATATTTTCACGTTAATAAACATGATATGAAATAATGTCTTTATTTGTGGAAGCTTAAATATATATATATATATATATATATATATATATATATATATATATATATATAGGGTGTCCTGAAAAGAATAGGTCATACTACAGGAGCACCTTCTCTGGATTAAAATGTACCTATTTAAGTCAACTTACCTTAGTACCAGGTTGCTCCCTTAAGGACATATGAATTTATTTTGTTTTCTATTTTTTTACGCTAACTCATTTATTTTTTGAGTTATTTAATTAACATTTGCTTTTATAGGTTTTTGCATTAGCTGAACATGTCTGTGAAATCAGTCGGTGTGGGACGTTTCGCCACGGCCGGTTCGCCGCGGCCGTTTCGCCGCCAACATTATTTTATTGCATTCAATTGAACACTAGCACATACCATCTTACATTTTTTTAAATATATCGTATAAAAACTCACGTATCTACCAAATTTTAAACCTTATTAACGATTATTTCTAAAGAGATAATTATCATTAGGACACTCATTAGGTGACGACAGAATTTTAAGAATCGTGAGAGAATTTAATGACCGAACAATTTTAGAATATTTGCGTTCAATCGCCCATAATTACCAATTTCATTAATATAATGTACGTAGTATAGGTATTTAATGTAATTATTTGACGTATGTAGTATTTACATAGAAAATAATAAACATTTTTTTTTCGAAAATATTTATCTTTATGGAATGGGCATCTTATAAACTCATTTTTACTGCTTTTTAGAAAAAAAATAGTTTTTTAGGGCGTAATTTATATATTACAATTTAAAGATATTAAAAAAAAATAATAATATAAACGAACTAAAACAACATCTTATACAGTGTGTTAATTCCGTCCCTAATAAATTCATATTTACAACGCAATTCGTAGTGTTTTCTTAAAAAAGAGGTCGAGGATGCGAGGTCCATTTTTTCATAAGAGCTATAGTTTACGAGATTCCCTATTAAAACATCGAAATTTGGCCACCCTGTAGTTTTGGCGGCGGAACGGCCGTGCCGAAACGGCCAGCGGCGAATTGGCCCTGCGGCGAAACGGCCGCGGCGAACCGGCCGCGGCGAAACGTCCTACACCCGAAATCAGTTTTTGTGTAAGGTATAGAGGGCGCTTGCAGCAACCTATATGTTACATTCTCGTTGTCATATTTTTTTGGTATGTGAATATGTGTATGTGTATATGTTAAAAATTTCATAATGGTAGCTTTATAAAAGGTATGCTTGTCGCAAGTCGACAAACTGCACCATTTCCAAGAAAAATGTGTTTAAAATTAGTACTACAGATTCTGTTACTCTCGCGAACATTCAATACAGTTATTATACGTTTTTATGAACGAATAAGTTCAAAGGTAAATTGTAATTAAAAATTATTGCTTACTTTGTTAAATACATAAATAAAAAGTTTACTTCGAGTAGGATTTGAATCTACGACCTGTACTTTGTACCGCGCTAACTAACTGCGCCATCAAGGTTCAAGCCCCATTCGATGCAAATTTTATCTTTATGTATGTAAAACTGATGTAAATTCTAAATGTAATGATATTACAATCAAATTACTTATATTAATGGAATGTGAGCCTGCAATATCGCAAGGATTCACACATACCAAAGCAACTTGACGAATATTAAATTATTATAAGTTTTTGTTATGAACGAATAAGTTCAAAGGTAAATATGTAATATAATTTATTTTATTCATTTATTTACATAAAGGTAAAATTTACATCGATTGGGGCTTGAACCTTGATGGCGCAGTTGGTTAGCGCGGTACTCTAGCAAAGTACAGGTCGTAGGTTCAAATCCAACTCGAGGTAAACTTTTTATTTATATTAATAATAATTTTTAATTACATATTTACCTTTGAACTTATTTGTTCATAACAAAAACTTATAATAATTTAATCTGAACACTTGTATCGCATGCATCTTTGGAGTTGGTCGTTGGTTGAATTTTGTTAAACGGCAGCAGCGCTCTTATCAGATGCCCTAGTTAACATTGTTGTTATGAAAATTGAACGGGTTTGAGGGGTAATCACCGTTGAAGGCTTTATTTGCTAGAAAACCTACGATATATCGTTTAGGTAACTGCCCCAGGAAGACATTATCCAATGATTTTCGCTATATGCCCGTAGGTATAGTTAACACTTTTACGTAAGTCCTTTTAACAGGGTATTTTGTTGCAGTTGTTTCTAAGGCTTTAGCGTGAGCAATTAGAATGGTTGGATTGATTCGCATACGTCTCACCTGTAAACTAGCGTCCATAATTCGCATCTTGTAATTTGAATCTTGTGCTGCCATGAGACTAAAGCTATCTCTTGATCGTACAAATTTAGCCTTTAACTCACGACGTATTGGCGAGAGCCCGTTTCGGCGTATACATCCCATGTATATATATATATATATATATATATATATATATATATATATATATATAATATATATATATATATATATATATATATATATATATATAAACGTCATTTATTTCTTTTGTTAATATTTAATGAATTTGTAATTAGACCTTAAGCCGGTTAGTTTCACATAAATGAATAAATAGATACCTACCATATTTTTCAAATATTTTTGGCATAACCTCAGTTATCCTTAAAATTAACAAATAATATTTAGAATTACTATACAAGGTTATGAAGCGGTTAAAAAAAGTAATAAGTTTTATACGAAGATATATATTTTTACCGCCTCTAGGCACTAAGAGCTGATAAGGGCTTGTAAAATATCCATTCATCACTCCCGATACTTGTCTGCGTCGAGGGTAAAACGAACAAGTCCAATTCGGACTTGACGCATTCACATGATTGTGCATGTAAAAAAGCCATTATCTTGAAAATATATCGTCGTAAGTAGCTTTCTTCATATTAGCAGCAGCTCTGGGCGGAGACTGGCTATTATCCGTCAGACGTACTCTTTTATAGCCCGAACCCTCCCTTATTTTATCGATTTTCTCGTTGGCTTTACGCTCAAGGTTTCTACCCGCTTCGAGAAATCTCTCTTGAAACGGCTCCTTAATAGGTACCCGCCCTTAGAGCTTCCTTTCTAATAGCCTTTGTACCAGACTCAAATAACGGTATTATACATCTAAATATGCTTCCTAACCAGCTTCCTATACCATGCCCACGCTGATCTGTAGATGGACCCGATATAATTACTGTCCTGATTCATATAATATTTTTGATAAGGACAAACCATTATTGGACTTTCTTAAAGTGTAGCTTCAGACACGACGTCCCAATCTCGAACAGTTTTGCTGCACCCGTATCTGTTTTTATACTAATCTCGATGTTTTCAAATTCTCGCTTCATCCCCGGTACGTAGTGTACAGACGAAGAAATCATATCTTTATGGCTCCCGTAAGCATTGTTTTCTAAAGTAATATTTATTATACGCATAAGCGGTGATAAAACATCACCCACAATTTGCAGTTCAACGATGTCACAATAAACAAACATCTGCATTGCTGATTCTATTCATATACTAGCGGGGTGCCGAGGTATTGGTTCCCTAGCTATATTGTGATACGGGCGATAACTCAACTGTAGGGCTAAACCTTGTGGAGAAGCCGAATAGCGAGAGTGCGGTTTTTAATTTCGTAGTGACACGCTTAGTTAACTTACGGTATTCGATTGTTAACAGTTTACTTATTAGCTCGTGGTTATTTACACCGTTAGCAATGTCTTCTGTGCTGGCATAATTCCCCGAAGCGAAACGTAGCACATACAAACCGTCAATAATATAACTGATTTTCTCGCTCGTTAGTCTTATTCGCTTGGGCAACGGTGTAATAAAACTTAAGGTCATACTATCAGGAAAATACGTTATAGAGCTATTACTCAATAAGGTAAGATAAAAACTCCATTTTATATCTCTCAGCTGCGAGGCTAACACTCTACTATTTAATTTGTCACTATACCCGCGCCACTTGAGCAGGTATTGTTCATGTCGTCTACGGCTCTTCTCGGCCAAAACCATAACGACTTTGAATAGGGTGTCTCTATCAACCTTAACAACTTCCAATTGCTCCTCGTAAAAGGTACCCTCAACAGGATCTTTATTAAGATCGATTATCCCGTAAACTATTGGTCTTCTTTTTATCACTGTACTAATTGTAAAAACTTCATCGCTCCAATTCGTTGCATATCCCTTCTCAAAGGTGTACTTGGTTCTAGCGATTCTGACATGCCCTTTGGCTTTATATTTAGGTGGATGTGCTAGGCCTAAGCCTTTCGTATACAGGTTACGCCATACTTCCAAAATGTTTTCACCGTTTACAGCCGCGGGGGCCATCTTTATACTTGAATGAGGGCTATTGTTGTAAGCGGTCACAAGTTTTCGGGGTACGTCAATATACCTGTAGGAATTTTTGTAGGTGAAATAACGCTACATCTATTGGCGAATGCTTCAATTACAGATGCTGCTGTCTTCGTTTTAAGAGTTCGCGCCCAAGCCTTCTTGCTAGACACATCAATAACCGTTAGGATGTAATTATAGTCACTATTGTATTTACTTAAAGTTCGCATATCACAAAGATCCGCTTGCCGCAGCTCGTAAATGTTGTTCACAATATGCCAATTGCGCTGAAACTTCCTCCTAACTGGTTCATGTATCGTATATGCTTCCTGCGCATGCAGCCAATTTTTCACTTCGGCATATTTGCCTTTTACAACGTTAGTTAAAGTTGCTATACCGGCAAACCCTGCCGGATGCATGGGATCATAGTATACAGCATCCAAATCAGTAATATTTTAACTGTAATAAACCCAAATCTCGATTGTATTATCGCTTCACATACCAGATTAGGAAAAATTGATTCAACTAAATATAGACCGCGTCCAATAAAAGTTACATTACAGAATGAAAAGTGCGTACGCAATATAATTTTTAATGCAAAAAATTAAAGAATCACCATAACTTTAAAGAAATCTCAATTTCGTTTGATAAAACACTTAAGCAAGCCGAATATTACCGTAAGATTAAGAAACAACTAAATGACCGTATTGCTTCTGGTGAAGCAAATTTAAAAATTAAATATATACGTGGTATACCGAAAATAGTGCCTTTAAACTAAAAATGCCCAGCAACATGATTAATGTAACCAGCTACAACCAAAATGTTCGTGGATTACACACCAAGGTCCAACAACTGTACTCATCAGTTAATGTATGTGAATTTGACATTATATGTCTTGTGGAAACTGCGCTTACAGATGAAATGTTAAGTTCTGAATTTTTTCCAGACTCTTATAATGTGGTCAGGCGCGATCGTCAATACAATGTAACCGGGCAACTGTGGGGTGGGGGGTATTACTTCAAAAATATCAAATCTAGTTCCTTCAGTTGATATTTTAGGATGCAAGTGTCGTTTTAACAGTGGTTCAGTTGACATATTCGCAGTTTATGTATCACCGAGTACTACAACAAATGACTATCGTGTAGTTAGTGAATATTTTGAACAAACGATTACTAACAATAGTATAGGTACAATAATTGTTGGAGACCTAATCTAATCTGAAAATAGAAATCTCACGTGATGAAGTTCCTCTAATAAAGGAAGACGTTTATCATCCCACGTTGAATCTTGTTGTAGATTTAATTTCCTCTCCAAAGGATAAGTTTCCTGTTAATTCTAATACATATACATATAATTTCCAAAAGGCTGATTACCATAATTTATATAACGCCTTATTAAATATAGATTGGTCTTTTCTTGACGGTGATAAAGATGTCAATTTGGCTTACACAGAATTTTACAGATGATTATACTTATTATTTGATCAGTATGTTCCAAAGCAATACAGACAGAAGCAATCGTTTCCCTTTTAGTTCACGTCCGAAATTACTAAGAATATTAAACTCAAAGAATATTACCATCGAAAATACAAAAGACGTGGTTTATACACCACTTTACAAGATTATCGCCGTCTTCGGTCTCGTGTTAAAACTTTGATTACTGCCGCGTACAGGTCTTACCTCTACACAGTTGAACACTCCCTGCAACAAGACTCTAACCAATATTGGTCGTTTATTCAAAGAAAGAAAGGTAGTACTCGCATACCGTGTAAAATGCGTTACAATGAGGAATCATATGACTGGCCTGAAGCAATTGTTAACAGGTTCGCTCAATATTTCAGAAGCGTCTATCAAGCAAGTACTACGACAAATTTTAATAAAGAGTTGAATAATTTACCTTCTGTTAGTATTATTGCTATAGCTGAAACAAGTATTCTGTCTTCTATAAGTAAACTAAGCAACAAACAGACCGTAGGTCCAGATCAAGTACCTAGCTTCCTGGTAAAAGACTGTAGAGCTGTGCTAGTCCGCCCATTACAAATAATATTTAACCTTGCATTACAAAATTTTCCGAATGAATGGAAGCAAGCTCTCGTTTGTCCTGTTAGTTTCGCGCATTAGATCGTAAATTATTATTAAGACCGGTTTTTTTACCATTAAACTGTTCCTTATCAAGCAGACCCTTCTGAAATTTCACTGGGATGTCATTGAATAAAGGCCGCCATTCGCTGTAGAACTAGATAATATTTTCAAATATTGCATAGGAGACAGTTTTGAAATTTTTAGAAATTCCACGATAAAATACGATTTCCCGCAACCCTAGTAGCCTGCAACTATTGTTGAAAAAGGATGCTTAAGCTGGCCCCCCATCTTGAAAGTTAAAACGGTAATAAATGGCATTCTGTCGGCAGCCTCTCTTAAATATTCAATAATCTGTGGGTACCGGTATAATTTACTTTTATCATTCTTACCTTTTAACATAAAAAGGTTTTTCGTTTTCTATACTGTAAACATAAAAATTAATAACCATTACGTAATCAGTTAATTATCAGATTTTTAATTGAAGTGTGAAATTTGGTTATTGCTTTTAAGATATTGATTGTGAATGACCACTTACATATTTTTACATAATGGACTTTTACCCTAGACGTTACAGAAATTATTCAATAGTATAAGTTAAAAAACTTATAATAATAGTATAAGTTTGTTATTGTTTTTTCAAAATTGTGAATGAATAACGAATTACAATGTATTGTTAAATATAATTATTTTTCTTTAAGTAACTATCTAATTAACAGTTTTAATAACCTAGCGAAGGTTTGCCGTTACTTTAACAATTTGGAGATGATATCGAATTGTAAGCTTTTAATTAATTACCGATTTTACGCAGGCTTTAGAATCGTAGTTGTATAGTGGAAGTTTGATATTGTTTTATCAAAATAGAGTTTCAATGTTAAGTTGGCCGACTATATAATATGCTATTATCCATAAATTCTATATTTGTTTTTAGAAAGTTAGGTAATTAAAGCAAACAATGTATACGCTACTTGTTTTTTCCTGTTGCGTAAAAGACCTTGGAATCATTAGATTGTGTGTGTGTGTGTGGGTGTGTGGGTGTGTGGGTGTGTGGGTGTGGGTGTGTGGGTGTGTGGGTGTGTGGGTGTGTGTGGTGGTGTGTGTGAGTGTGTGTGTGTGGGTGTGTGTGTGGGTGCGTGGCGTGCATGCGTGCGTGCGTGCGTGCGTGTGTGTGTGTAAAATGAATGAGGTATTCTTTAGATTCAGGTGAAATTTTACCGGTTGTGTCAACTTTCCGTTTCTTCTTCAATACAACACTGGTGAGTTATTATATTTTTGCCTTAATTTTTGCTTTATTTATTTTATCGTCGACTAGTATCAGAATGCTGTGATTATGAATGTCAAAATCATTAATAATCTATCACTTTACGGCACAGCGTGCTATAGTGCTGTGTCATAAAGTCGTACTGTTAATGAAGTAGATACGGGAACTTTAGTCATTTAGTATTAATAGTACAATTAGAATTTCCGGATATCGAAAACCATAGTAACAACATTAAATCGTTGAAGGATTGTTTTTTAATAATTTTTGATGTAGGAAAATAGGAAAAACAAACTCTGCTAGTCGACGATATAATAGCGTATGAAACTCGTTTATAATTCGCGATTATGGTATTCGTAAATCACTCATTCCATAATCCCTTGCATTATAAGCGAGTTTCATAATCTACTATTATTCGTTCGTGCAGTTTTTAATGGTGTGCTATAATTACAGATATGGATTAAACTAAGCTAAACGCTACAACTTGGTTTAAACCTTTTAAAAATATTAAGGACTTGGAGATTGGTGTTGAATACAAAATACTCAATCTTGGACTTGTATCAACGAAGTTGATGAAAGGATTGCTGTGGCATTGACTGAGTTTAAATGCACACTACCTGAGCGTTTTCACAAATTTTTCAAGACCGAGGATTAGCGCATAAACCAATTTAATGAGCAGCTGAAGGTTAAAGACGTTTCATTAAGTTCTTTATGGTCAGCAGGGAAAGCAGCAAATTTAATATTCAAGTAAAAAATGGTAATATAAAATTACATTGTTATGTATTATTGGTTTTAATAAAATTCTTGTTCAGTTGTGCATAAGATTAATTTTGAAAGTGATTGACTTGAACGACAGCGAGATCTAATTATAACTCATAATTAAAACAAAACGATTACGATACATTGTTACTTGTAATTAAAGCTATAATATATTGAGCGTAACAGAGGGTTGAGATCCAGATGTATACGTCATATAAATTTGGTGTTAGACTAGTTACTTCAAATTTACCGCCATAACCATTACAGCTCTCTGTACGTAGTTTTAAAAATATACCGCGAGATGGCGCCACAAGCAAATTCAAATTATTGGTCAAGGGCCGAAGGCCTGAGAATACAAATTAATATTTCCAGCCATAACCTGCAGAGACTTAAATACAAATTCAAATTTTCCAGCAATACAAAATTTTCTACTGTTGTCAGAGTAACCACTAAATTAAAATGGAGAGAAACGGGTTATAAGTATCAAGAAATTGGAAGATGATGTAAGTTATGTTTTGCTAATACGTTGGAGAATAAAATCTACCATGCTGATCTTTTTTTCCAAAAGTGCAATAAAAAATAGTAAAAGGTTTTAGAAATATAGGTAATGGTAAAGTTGGATGAAACATAAAAACCGATTTATGTGGATGAAGATGAACATTTTGAATTTAAACAAATTTATCTAGACGAAGGAATTACAACCTCTAATACAGACCAAGAGACGTCTTCAATAACAACGCAAAACGAAACAGCAAGTTTATTAAAAATGATTAAAGATTTGCTGGACCAACTTAATGTAAGAAAAAAATTTAAAATACGTGAGGCTGAAAGAAAGTTAAATCTGGAAAAGTTTAATAGTAAAGGTGATGCTGTAGGCTGGTTAGAAAAGTTTAACATAGAATCCGAGTGTTTTGATATCGATAGCAACAATAAAAGTGAAGTAATGCGTGTATTTTTAAAGAGACTGCAGTGGATTGGTACTTGTCAGATATAAAACAGGGAATTCAAGAATGGGGTAAACTAGAACAATCTTTTAAATCAGTTTTTGGGGTGTAAAATTGGTCATGTGTGCGATACGCAATGCAATACAGATGTATCAGTGGAAGTTTGTTAGATTATTTACTTACTAAACAAAACTACTGCTTGATGTTGAAAAAAATATGACGAAAACTAGTTTAGTCAATTTGATGGTAATTGGGTTGGCATTACATGTTCAAAGTAAGTTACAACTATCTGATATAATATCATCTGTTGTTTGAAGAAGTAAGAAATCTAGATATTGTCCGAGATGGAAGATATAGAGGTAAACAAAAGTACAAAAAACAGTACCTATATACTCCAACCTATAGAACTCCCTGCCAAATTTCTGAAAAGCTTAACCTAATAAGTTTCATTCGGAGAAGCTTTGCTGAAACCGAGAAAAAATCAGCAGAAAGGGGAATGCAAATGTAAATATGAATGAGGTGGATAGTTTGAGAAGAGAAGATGAAGTTTTTCAAGTAATGAATATAGGCAGTAGGAAAGATTGACTATCACAACCAACCAAATGTGCACCAGAAAAACTAATAAAAATGTATGTTAATCTGAAAGACAAGGTTTTTGAAGCAATTTATGATAATGGTTCAATTGTATCATTGATAAATAAAGATGTTATGGATAAATTAAGTATAAGATTTTCAAACAGTACGGATGTATTAAATTCATTATCTGGTAGCACCAGAGGTACTGGACGAACGACATTAAAATTAAAAATAGGTGAAATTGAGTATGAGATAGATTTCTATATACTGGAAAATAATTCATTTCCATATAATTTTACTTGGATTGGATGCTATAAGAAAATTCAAATTATTGCAAGATGAAATTTAAAACATTTTTCAAAAAAAACGAACAGAATTTACATAAAATTACACAAGTATCGTAAATACAGAGATATGCGGCACAAGATATGTGGATAATGAGGAAAATAAAGAAACTTATAAATTGGTTAAATTAATGAAAGATGATTTTAGTAATAAATTGGTAAATGTGTGTGAGAATAATGATCATTTGAATAAGGGGAAAAAAGGGAAATTACTTAATTAGTCAAAGATAATATAGACTGTTTTGCAGTAAATAACTACGATGTGAGGCATATTACAGGAGCAGGTGGTGCTCGTGTTAAGCTATCTTTCGAGAAGTATGTATCATAACAACCTTATAGGTGTTCAATTCCGGATAGAATAGAAATCGAAAAACAAGTCAATAAATTATTGGATGCAGATTTGGTATCAGAATCAAGTTCACCTTTTGATGCCCGGGTAACCCATGCCTATAAAAAAGGTGAAGGTAAAACAAGACTTTGTGTGGTTTTCAGGCAATTAAATAAACTAGTTCCAGAAGCTCAACGCTTTCCCCGAATTGAGGATATGTTGGCCAGATACTTTAATTGTTCATATTTCAGTGTGTTAGACGCTAACTCAGCATTTTGGTCAATTCCTGTGGAAAAAGAGGATAGCGAAAAACTAGCTTTTGTTACAGAAACGGGTCATTACCAATTTAATGTTTTACCTTATGGATATAAAAATGCTCCTGCCATCTTTTAGCGATTTGTAACCAATATAATAAGAAAAAACAATTTAAGGCATTTCCTATGAACTTTATTGACGATAAGTATTTTGGTCTTTTCTCACTCGTATAAGAAACACTTGTAGCATTTAAGAGAAATTTTTAATGTAGCGAAGAAGGAACATTTTAAATTAAAACTAGCTAAATGTAAATTTGCACAAAAAAGGGTTCAGTATCTTGGACATATTATTGAACAAAACAAAGTTACACCTTTAACTGATAACTTAAAAGCAATAAAAAATTTCCAGTTCCCACCAAGAAGAAAAATGTAAGACAGTTTTTAGGTAAAATAAACTTTTACCATAAATTTATTGAAGATTGCTCAACAAATTTTTCTTAAATGTATACTGTCAATGTATTGGGAATGTAGACGCTATAGGCAACCAACATTACACATTATACATTCAAGCTTATTTCTTTTCTTGTAGTTAAAAGCAAATAGGATGTATGATTAAAACTTGATAGTATACTTGGTTCAACATTATCCTAAATACTTACTTTTGTTCTTAAGCCCTTAAGGGAACTATTAAGTATTAATTATGATGAATGACAAAACTGTGTGTAATAATAAAAGAAACTTGTGAAGATACTCAAATAGTTCTAGATCAAGTTACGAAAAGATAGACGAAAATGTCTATTGTTTTCAAGATATCAATAATGTTAAGAATCATTCATTTAATTATACTTCCACATTCCAAGTCTTTAAACCAGTGAACCCAAACTTTAAAAAGTACCTAACTTCTGTCTAATGGATTTCTAACAAATGGTTTGATTCTGCAGGCAAATAGAAGTTTGTCACGAACTTAATAGTGCCCACATCGAGTATTTTAACCAAATTAGACAAAAAAAAACGAAAAAGTAGTATAATTAAATGAATGATTTGCACATTTTTAATCCTTACACATTTACTACGTTTTAAGCAATGTTCACAAATATTGAAAATTCTTATCATTATATCTTGAAAACGATAGACATTTTCATAACTTGATCTAGAACCATTTGTATATCTTCACAATTTTTTTATGATTACACACAGTTTTGTCATTCATCATAATTAATACTTAATAGTTCCCTTATGAACAAAATTAAGTGTTTAGGATAATGCTGAACCAAGTATTAGTACTCTCAAGTTTTAATCGTACATCCTATTTGCTCTTAACTGTAAGAAAGAAATAAGTTCAAAGAGAGCGCTTTTAAAAATACATATGTATAATATGTAATGTTGGTTGCCTATAGCATCTACATTCCCAATGTAGTGACACGTTTTTTTTAAAGTATACATAGCCCATATGTTACAATTTAAGAAAAATTTCTAGTATATGTGTTCTCCTATTCTAACAATATTCAATCCAAATAATCCAATTTACATATACACCGACGTAAGTGGAGAAGGATTAGGAGCAATTTTAAAACAACAGTAAGAGGATGGGATTTTACATCCAATTTTTGTATTTTTCAAGACGACTAACTAACAGTCAAAGAAAGAAGGCACCAATTTACTTAGAATGTTTAGCAATTAAAGAATCAATTGTATTTTAGCAACATTTATTGGTTGGTAGTAAATTTACGGTCGTCTCAGGTCATAAACCACTGGAGAATCTGAAAGTTAAATCTCGACCTGATGAAGCCTTAGGAAATTTTATCTTATATTTTACACAATATAATTTTAAAATAGTCTATCAAGAACGAAAGAAAAACATCGAAGCAGATGCCCTGTCCAGAAACCCTATCCTGGAAAATTTTGAAACGGAAAACTTGATCAGAGTAACGAATGTTTTTGATCTAGAGGAGATTAAACAAGACCAACTGCTTGATGCTGAAGAATTGAAATTACAAAATAGAATAAAGATAGATAACAGCATAATATGTAAATTAAATAACGGAAAAAAGAAAATACAGTAAAACTCGGTTAAAACGAGATCTCTGGGACTGCTAATTTTTGCTCGTTATATCCGTTAAACGTCATATCCGAGAAACTACATTTTTAAAAATATTGTTTATTACGCATAAAAATACATTATTTTGCATTAAAAAGCGGAATATCTCTTAGCATTAGGAGAGTTATTAAAAATATCATTTATTTTTGGCTGACGTTTTGGTTTAAATTTAACATCATTGAGACTACCTCTTAAAACACTTATAGATTTAAATATTTGCTCACTACTACCGTTTTCTTCTAAAAACCGCGTCAATAATACCAATGCGTCGCCTGCTTTAGCGAGTCTAACAAGCATGGGTGTATCACACTCATTACTGTTTACATTACCTTCATCCCTCCCGTTCTGGAATTTCTTGTATAATTTCTTCGTCAGTTTTTAAACCCGAAGTAATCACATCGGCATCAATATCTACGTAGTCATCTATGGAGGCCCAATTTTGAAAATTATTGATGTCTCTACTTTTTAACCAAGCAGATAAAGGAAGATCGTCTTCTTCTTCGAAACTTCCATTTACAGCAGAAACAAAACCAGCTTTTTTGTAACAGTTCTGAATTGTTGTGGGGGTCACATTATTCCACGCATCACACATTAGGCGAATTGCATCTAACACGCTTATTTTAAGATCCTGTTTATTTTCCATTCGATCGATTAACTGTAACACTAATAAGCGACGGTAGAAATTTTTAAAACTCCTCATAATCCCTTGGTCCATGGGTTGAAGGATAGACGTTGTGTTTGGTGGTAAAAAAAATAAGGGTGATGTTGGTTAAATTTTGCAATTCAGGATGCGTTGGGCAATTATCAACCAATAATACAATCTTTCGATTGTTACGTCGTAATTTATCATCCCATTTTCTAATTTCCTCTTCAAAAATTGTAGATGTCATCCAAGCTTTCTTATTAGAGGTGTAGTCAACTGGCAGGCGCTTTAAAACTGAGGATTTCGTGATTTTCCGATTACCAATAATTTTTTTTTGTCACTTCCCGTCATATTGGCGCAAATTAAAACAGTGAGACGATTTTTCAACATTTTTCCACCAATACATTTTTCATTTTTAAATTTTAAAGTGGTATACGGCGTTACATTGAAAAATAATCCGGCTTCGTAGGCGTTGTAGATGTTTTCATCTTTAAATTTTCGTCGTAATTCCGGCCAAACACTTTTTAACCACTCACCTGTAACGTTGGTGTCCACTGATTTCTCTTCATTTTTCCATACATAATGTTATTGCGGTGTTTAAAGCGATCAATCCACCCATTATTACTCTTAAAGTCTGTATAATTTAATTGTTCCGCGAACTTCTCAGCCTGCGCTTTTAAAATGGGCCCATTAATGGGTAAACTGGCACTTCTTTGGTTTTTAAACCACACAATTAGCGCTTTATAAATATCATCTCTAGTACTTTTTTAATTTTTTCACGTCAGTTAAATTGTCCCCGAGTGCTGCAAGTGTAGTTTTTCTGTTTTTCCATAACGTTGATACGATAGATGACGTTAAACCATATTTTTTGCGCGTCGCGGAATTTTTTGCACCATTTTCTAGTTCCCGAATTACCTTAACTTTCTCGCGAATTGAAAGTGTTTTGCGTTTTATTGAAACCATTTTTCAACCTCACGTCTTGCTGCAAAAGTAAGAACTGACCCGAAACTACCTTGCATTTATTTGTAAAACAGGTACAATGTGTACAATTGGTAAGCCGGTGGGCATAAGCGAATTCTAAGCAGTAGGTAATCTCTTTTAATCTATTTTAGGTCTTTTAAAATGTGTCCGTCTTTTCTGTGAAACGTAATTACGGAAATCCCAAAAATTCTTAACAAATATTTACTTGAAACAGCTTTTAGTATGTATATAAAAACTACTACAAAATTTGAAATTTGCTCGTCTTTACCGTGACGCGTGAACGTAATAAGCGAGAAAAATTAGTACGTAAACTAATACAATTTCAATCAATTTAACTACGAAACGCTCGTTATATCCAGAATCTCGTTTTATCCGTGCTCGTCTTAAGTGAGTTTGACTGTATTTATTTCTTTTACACTACCTGAAAAGTTAATTGATAGTATTTATAAAAGATTTGGTCATATTGGTCCTACTAAAATGATGAATACAATCCGTCATTTTTATCATGCTATGAATTTGGACGAGAAAGTTACAGAATACTGTAAAAAGTGTACTATTTATACAAAGAACAAAACTAGGTCCAGGAGACAGATGGGACCTTTATCTAATTTAGGTCCACCAAAGAAAATATTTGAATTAATGAGTTTTGATACAATAGGAGGATTTGTAAAATCAGGACCAAAATACTTTCACCTTTTGATTGACCACTTTTCCAGATATTACTGGTACAGAGTTTCAAATTCGCAAAATTCGCATGACTTTAAAGAGTTACTTAAAAAATT
>JARFJB010001973.1:592500-615000 GCA_036346205.1 Vesta saturnalis
AACTATTTTAGTTAGAACTGGTACGCATATTGTTGGTACATTCGAGTTTCAGACATGTTCATGCGCAAAGATCTTAGCGTCGTTTTGGTTTAGTTAAGAAGGTGGATGTAGCATCCACTACTGCTTGTTAAATTTAAAAAAGTGCTATAATTTCACTTTTACACGTTTAAACGCATCTACGCCATTAAATAGTTTACCGTTGATCTCAGTTACGGTATTAGTACGATTGATCAAGAGTGAAATTATTAACCATGTAAATCCAGATTTATTTCGATCTGAAGTAATATTACACAACAATTTTCCAATTCGCTGACACAGCATGCATCCATTTCGTTATCTACAGTGTGATCAAGAATTAGGTATTCTGACTCCATAAATTACTCATAATAACATTAATTATTCATTAGATTACAACGTTACTAACATTAGCATTAAGTATTTCAGTTTATAATTAGATTAGTATTTAATAATTAGTTTCAGGTAGAAGCAGCCCTGATTTTATAGCGAACATATCTAGGACATGTAAATATTTTTGGCTAATAAGGGCCCAATTTAATCTACGACTGAGCACAAGGCACCAAATCTTCTTGTTATTACACAATCTGTTAAGTAGCTAAATTTTGTAGCCATGGGTGTAGAAATATACTTATAGAACTTTAGGATTTGTACACTGACTTTAAGGGCTTTGAATGCTTTCTAATTTTGTGTGGTACGTGGATGTATTTTGTTTGTTAGTAAGTAATGCATATCGCTTGACGTACGGTAGTTAAATAAGTTACAAAAGTTATAAATTCTATTTGTGTTAATATGGTCAATACATTATTTATATTTCTATCGTATTAAATGGTACGTTGTCCAAGGTATTAGAAATTTTTTAAACGAAACTGTAGAGCAGCCTCTTGTTATGGTTTACCTATTCCGTTCGTTCTTAAACGTCGGATTTAAATTCCTTTGCGATTGTAAGTTTAGTATATAAGGGTTCGTGCATTCCGTCATGTGAAGGACTTCCACCTATCGTGACTTTTTAAGTTCATGAGGTCTTTCCTTGCATCGGCCAAAATATTGCAGGGTAACTGTACAGCAGCGATCTGTGTGTCAGGATTTAGCAAGTTTAAGAAAGAAGCTATCTGGGAGGGCATTTTGCTTATCATATTTATACCACTACATTTTTTTAATCCGGTATGCAAACCACAATTAGAAAATTTCCTTGGTTTAATACGCAATTTTTTAAATTAGATACACTTATTTGGAGGAAAAATTATTCTTTACGTTTACTAGTATTTTTTACAGTAATATTACCAGAAATAATTTTGAGAAATATCCTTTTATGGTAAAATTAAAATAATTTTATCTACAGGTATGAGTAGCTATTTAAAAATGTTTATCTCTATATGCAACTGATTTTTCCGTTACAAATATAAATAAAATAAATACAAATACAAATACAAATACAAATACAAATACAAATACAAATACAAATAATACAAATACAATAAAATACAAATACAAATACAAATACAAATACAAATACAAATACAAATACAAATACAAATACAAATACAATAAATAAAATACAAATACAAATACATAATACAAATACAAATACAAATACAATATAAATACAAATACAAATACAAATACAAATATAAATACTAAATACAAATACAAATAAATACAAATATAAATACAAATAATATAAATATAAATACAAATAAATACAATATAAATACAAATAAATAAAATACAAATATAAATACAAATAAAATACAAATAAAATATCAAATATAATATACAAATAAAATACAAATACAAATACAAATACAAATACAAATACAATACAAATACAAATACATAAATACAAATACAAATACAAATACAATACAAATATAAATACAAATACAAATACAAATACAAATACAAATACAAATACAAATACAAATACAAATACAAATACAAATACAAATACAAATACAAATACAATACAAATACAAATACAAATACAAATACAAATACAAATACAAATACAAATACAAATACAAATACAAATACAGATACAGATACAGATACAGATACAGATACAGATACAGATACAGATACAGATACAGATACAGATACAGATACAGATACAGATACAGATACAGATACAGATACAGATACAGATACAGATACAGATACAGATACAGATACAGATACAGATACAGATACAGATACAGATACAGATACAGATACAGATACAGATACAGATACAGATACAGATACAGATACAGATACAGATACAGATACAGATACAGATACAGATACAGATACAGATACAGATACAGATACAGATACAGATACAGATACAGATACAGATACAGATACAGATACAGATACAGATACAGATACAGATACAGATACAGATACAGATAAAGATACAGATACAGATACAGATACAGATACAGATACAGATACAGATACAGATACAGATACAGATACAGATACAGATACAGATACAGATACAGATACAGATACAGATACAGATACAGATACAGATACAGATACAGATACAGATACAGATACAGATACAGATACAGATACAGATACAGATACAGATACAGATACAGATACAGATACAGATACAGATACAGATACAGATACAGGTACAGGTACAGGTACAGGTACAGGTACAGGTACAGGTACAGGTACAGGTACAGGTACAGGTACAGGTACAGATACAGGTACAGGTACAGGTACAGGTACAGGTACAAATACAAATACAAATACAAATACAAATACAAATACAAATACAAATACAAATACAAATACAAATATAAATAATCGTTCACATTTTTTGAGTTGAGCTTAAGGTTAAATAATGGCACCAAATGTGTATATAGTTGTTTGCAAACGATGGCGATTACATCTTTATCAATTTCTTCTACATCTTTTGTTGAGATAACTTTATGTTTTTTC
Organism: Vesta saturnalis; assembly: GCA_036346205.1. Lineage (NCBI taxonomy): Eukaryota > Metazoa > Arthropoda > Insecta > Coleoptera > Lampyridae > Vesta > Vesta saturnalis. Next base: position 595,453 of record JARFJB010001973.1, read on the forward strand.
TCACAATAGGGCAGCCACGATATCACACGTACAATTGGAAACGGTTTTGTTTTCATATTATAAATTATTATTATTTAAAACCTTTTTTGCACTATCGAGCGTTTTACTTACCGACGTCTGAACTAAACGCTATTAAATGATATTTGACTAGTTGAACTTGCCGCGTCACTATTAACTTCTCGTTTAGGTATCTAGTAGAAATAAATTTATTTCAATTTAATCTAATACGATCGTGCAAAAAAACAGTATAAGCATCATGATTGTTGAGGGTTGTACCGGTCTCCGGAAAAATCGGTGTGCTCAGTCTCCAAACATTGCCGTCGACCGCTAGATGTCCCTCACTGTTTTTTTTAAAACAATGTTTGGTTCTTCCATCTAATTTGGGATGATCAGAGCAACCGTATGTATACAATTTTGTCTAACACGCTAGTTGAAGAATTAACAAGAACTTGATCCGGTACGGGCATGCAAGACCGTACCCAGAAAAAATTCGGGGTGGGGGGAGGGTCTAGTTTGAAGGGATTTAAATTTAGAAACGCAATATATTTTGTATGAAGAATAGTACCTACCTAACTTGAAACGCTTGCGTACAGACACATGTCACCTTAAGGGTATGAAGGTAATGAATACCATACGAAACTAATTGTAACTGATTTATTTACACATAAATTACTACGTCTAACTAAAGTAAAAACATGAGGTGTTATTTTATGTTATATTTAAAGTTATTACTTCTATTGGGATATCGATATATGAGCAAGACCGGTCAATCGATCTTGACCACAAAAACTTCTTAGATATGTTCTTAAACGCCTCAGAGTGGAAAATGTCCTTTCAGCGGTACAAGTTGTTACTGGTAATGAGGACAATATGTTTAGCAACTTAAAAATGTTCGGAAACAGTTCGCTGTCTCCCAAAGCCTCAATTGCACAGGATGGTTTGTCGACTTCACTTTTCTTCTCCCAGTAAATTTTCCACATTTCTAATTCAATCTTACTTTCGTACAGTTTTAGATTAGAGATTTCCAAATATTTTCCCGAACAGACACGAATTATATTGTACAAAGCAGAAAGTACCTCCTTATGATCGCAAAATCTGGATTTCAGTTGGCTTATTACATCATCTAGTAGAGGAATGGCAATAGTTACTTGGAAATAATGTTCAGGTTCTTGAGTTGGAATGTTACTCAGGTGTCTTGGCCTGGATGTTATTCTAAGGATGCGAATCTCTTTTTCAACATCGCTGAGTGAAACCTTTGCTGATTTGAAAGTCTCAGAAAACATGTTTTCGATTTTGCTTAGAATATTTTCAAAACGATAACAATATTTTCTACGTGATCCAATGCTGATTTTAAGTCACAAAGAGGCGATTGAAGCACTTTGCACAAAGTGATTGTAGCCGAGAAAATTTTAGCGAAAAAAAATAGCCAGACAATAAACTCACTTGAAAGTATGGACTTCAAAAATGAAGATCATTCGATGCAGTATCAATATCTGACTCAGATTTTCTAAAGTTTCAACGATAGCCTTAAACATCTCCTTAAACTTTAAGAGGTTGTTGTGATTTTCTACCCACCTGGTTTCACACAAGAGTGAAGGTTTTCGCACTAGCCCTCTTTGGAGATGTTCTTCAAAAATTGGTAATTGCTTTAACGGTCCCGATGCAATTTTTTACATTAGTTAACTGGCAAGAATGGCATAAAACCAAGTTCAGTGAATGAGAACTATAGTGAACATAAAGAGCTTGAGGAATTTTTTTTTCTTATAGCATTTTGAACTCCGTTGAAAGAACCTTTCATTGCCGATGCACCATCATATCCTTGACCAGTTATCTTATTAAGGTCAATGCCAAGTTGTTGGAGAGTAGTTGTAATCATGTCGGCTAAGTTACTTTACAGATAAAAATATTATTTAATTTAATTGTATATCTCACACAAATAGATAATTGTTCCTGCCCAGCTACGTCGATTGTTTCGTCAACCAGAATGGAAAAAGCTCCAGCATCGTTGACATTTTTTACTATCCCTTTTTGTTAGATTTTTCCACAAATGCTGATAAGTTCGTTCTGTATTTTGGGGCTCATGTAGGATGTATTTAGGGCAGCGTTATCTGTATGCTTTAACAAATTTTTATCACCACATGTAATTCTCATTCTTATTAGGACCCTAAAATTTCCATCATTGACAAACTGGTTCTTCATTTTTGACAGAAATTGGCCCTGAGTCATTTGTGACCCTAAGAGCTAACTCCTGTCGACCACATAATTTTATTATGTTTGCAATGGAGGCAAACTTTTTTCTATTTTCTTTGGCTTTTTGTTCCTACCGGAATCAGCAATGTTCCTGATATCTAGACATTGGTCCATTTTAGTTTTTAAGAAATCACTACAATAATCATAGTCTGCTTATGGTAGCTATTGCCCTCATGCCCTTTGAATGTTTCCAAGGCTATCTTTCTCCGTGCAATCTTTAGAAAACAAAACACCGTATTTGCAAAGAGCACCGTCACCTTTGTATAGACAAGGCGGGGAAATCGAGTCCGTCACTGACTTTGAAATCGAAGATTCCTTTTCCCACTAGCAGGAAATTTGAAACAATTTTCTGGAACCCACGTCAATAGTTGGAACTTAATTGATCCATATACTGTTTTCTTTACATATTTACCAACATCCATAGGGTGAAATTCAATTTCGTCTCTTGCAAGTTCTGCTTCAGTATTTCTATGAATTTTTATATCTATCTCTTCTGTTAAACAAGTATTACTAGGAATTTGTTTTGCCATAGCTTATCTGTGTCACCTGTAATAAAACAATTAGAGTTTTTTAAGGACCGAAAGTAGAATAGACATTTTGCGTCTTTTTTTTAATTTATACCATATCACTGTTTTTCTTTAGTTTGTGGTTTCTCTGCCAATCTTTGAAAGTGTAAAGCTTTATATTAAAAAGTTTAACAAAATTAAGATTATAAATTTTAAAGTGTAGAAGTACCCAATGAAAAGAAAACGGTATTCTTTAATTTTAGGGAATTTTTGAAATACTTTATTTTTAACCTTTAATAATAAAATTAATACTTAAGTAAAACTAACAAATCTGATCGCCGCTGCTGGTTAGGTCTGAACAATAAAAAACAATGTTAGCGACTCGAAACAACACTTACCACCGTCTTCTATTTTACAACACAATGAAAGGGCAAGAGGCGAGTCGATCTCGTATTGACTCCAAACGAAAAGATGCATGCCAAGACAGTGATAACCTTGCATACTCAGCTACGTAAAAGGGCCGGACTTTCCGTGAGGATTTACAGAGCGGAAGATTCCGGAAAGTCAATTATAAATAAATTAGGATAATCCAAGGTACCAAGAGGTTATATGTTTCGGTTATAGATAATAAAAGATTTTTATTAAACACAGCATTAAAATAATTTTGCATCTTAAATTACACTAACGGAATTTTTTCGAGGGGGATTCAACCCCTTAACCCCCCCATCCCCACCCTCTGGGTACGGTCTGCGGACATGGGTAAATAAATACTTGCGGTGTTTTATTAACAGAAACATACAATTAAATTGATAAACTGTCTAAATTGAATTGTGGATTGTCTTGATTTTTTTAATACAATATGTTAGGTGTATTAATAATTAAACCACTAATTTTTTTAAATCCAATGTGTAATTGAAATCTCAGCATGACCAGAACGGTTTACAAAAATCCAGAGTTTTTCCGCTTATTGTGAAAAATACATCATAAACAGATAATACGCTGGAATTAGGTAAATACACATTTGTGTAAATAAACAGCTTCTTGTCTTCTTTAATGAAGACATATAACACCCAGCATACTTTCTAGTACATTTTGCATCGTTTCAGACTAAATTACTGAAGGAGTGTTGTAATAATAATCGTATACATTCTTATGTAAACAATTACTGAAATTTAATAATTCACTGAATACCCCTTTATTTTTATATAGCATAAATGTTTATCTGCGTTTAACATTTATCAACTCGTTCATTGTGTAAAAAGTGTGTTTTGTCTATTCGTTATAAATTAAAATACATTCTTACAATTTAGTTACTTTTCGTGTCTAAATTTGTAACAACGTGTTCTGTACACGTAATTCAGCCCGCGACAGTACGAACGGGAAAATACTAGTAATCCTATTACTCTTGAAACACTTATTTCGGTTGAATTCCACTGTAACTAATATCTTTAGACTTAGGCAAAATGATTGTTCATTTTACGTTTTTATTAATCCCTTTCATACAAAAATACCATAACTTAGTAAAATCATTGCGATACGAAAAGAACAATGTAAAGTTATCAACTGGCACCAGTTTGAATGTTATGACTCCAACCGTGACCCTCATACCTATCAGGCTACTATATTGTGGCAACCATAAGCGAATGCCTGCCCGATCGGAGTTAGTCCCATTAGTGCTGTTGTAAACTCAATTACACAAGAGACAAAGTATGGGGTGTAAGGTTTTGAAACACATCTCGTATGCGTTACTTCATATTGTCGGCAGTAGTTGGCTTGTGGCGAAATACTTCATTTTTACACATCCTCAGAGAAAAAACCCACTGGGGTCAAGTTAGGAGAACGTGCTGGCCACATAATCGGTTTTCCTCTTCCTATCCACTGGTGAGGTCTCCAGTTTCTAGTACAGTGGGCCGGGACATCATCATGCTGGTACCACATGCCCATTTTTGTTGTAAGATCCACATTCTCTAGTAGCATGGATAGTTCTTCTGACAGAAACCGCAAATATTCTTGGCCGGTTAATACACCGTCAAAGAAAAATGGGCCAATTACTTTCTCATTTAGAATACCACCCCAAACATTGATTTGCCATAGACGTTGTGAATTAATTGCTCTCGCCTAGTGCGGGTTTTCTGTGGCATAATAAAGCATATTGTGGCGATTGAAGTGCCCATCGTTTCTAAATGTCGCTTCATCACCAAATAAAATGAGACGAGGACAGTCGGGATTACCTTCAATTTTTTCTGTCATTGAATTACAGAAATTCAATCGATTTTGGAAGTCATTTCCGCACAACTCTGGAAGGTAAAGAATTTGAATATTTCAATAGTAGAGGAACAAATTATGCTAACCTTGGTACAAAATAATTTTGTACGGATGATATATTTCTTCGTTGGTAATTTTATGTATGGACCCCAAGGTAACGTCGTTTTCCCTTGAAATTTGTCGCATGCTAGTAGAAGAGATGCACCATGCACCATCTTGGATTTTGACGTCACAAGGATGCCCCACGTGGGAGCCCGTATTTTTCACCCTTATTTTCTATGGTTTCTTTTCGGAGGCCTTTTTCCACCCCATGATTTTCACCCCTATGGTTTCTTTTCGGAGGCTTTTTTCAACCCCTTGATCTTCACTCCTATGGTTTCTTTTCGGAGGCCTTTTTCAACCTCTTGATTTTCACCCCTATGGTTTCTTTTCGGACGCCTCTTTCAACCCCTTGAAGGAATTTTCATCCCTAATTAAGGCTTTTTTTTGTTTTTACTCGCTTACTTGACGTATTTTTTCAAATTGCTCAATCCAGATCCATTGGTTCAGGTACAATCTATAATACCTATAAATGATAATGTTGTAATGGTGAATTGGGATAGACCAGAGGGAGAGGGTGAATCACAAAAAACAATTAATGTGTCTATAGCCGCATACACGACAGCTCATGCACGTTTAGAGCTATATAGTTACTTAGAGAAACTAGATCGCCGCGTTGTGTATTACGACACAGACAGTGTGATATTTGTCGCAAAACCCGACGACTGGAATCCAGCATGTGGGGATTTCCTTGGCCAGATGACCGACGAGCTGGAGGCGTACGGCGTGGGGAGTTATATAGCCGAATTTGTTAGCGCCGGACCTAAAAACTATAGTTATAATGTGTTTTCAACCAGTGATAAAACAGTTAAATCGGTGTGTAAAGTAAAAGGCATTACCTTAAACTATAAGAACTCACGTGTTATAAACTTTGAAGCGATGAAAGATATGGTACTTAGTAATAGTAAAGACTCTTTGTTTGTATATAATGACAGAAAAATTGTTAGAGATAGTTGTTACAATGTGTTAAGTAGACCTGAAGCTAAACAGTATAGGATAAGTTACTCTAAACGACGTAGAATAGAAAATTTTGATACTATTCCATTTGGATATAAAGAATAAACAGATAAACAGAAAGGATTATTTTATTTATAAACCCCAACTCCTTGAGGGTGAGTTTCAGCTCCTAGCCTTGACTCGTTTTCGTGTTTTTGTTTTGTGTGTTTGTGTGTTTGAGCCTTTGAGTGTCCGTGCTTGTGATTGTGTGCAAAAGTCCTAGCTGTCAAAAGGTCCTTAATACAGCCATAAGGTTTAACCCCAAAAGAAATAATAAAAATAAGGGTAATACGGTCCTTCACGTAAGCGAGTAAAAAATAATTAGGGTTGACCTATAGGGTAGAAAATACGGTCTCACACGTGGATGTGCAAAAATAGGGTGAAAACACGTCCTACACGTAAGCGAGTAAAAATAAGGGTGGAAAATCCGGTCCCCAACGTGGGCGGTCTTGTGACGTCAAAATCCAAGATGGCGTCTAGTGTCCCATTACTACTCATTACGTTATCTTAGCTATGGAGTCTTTAAACGTTAACCAAATTCTTGAGTTGTTCAGTGCTGGCGCGTTAACCGAAGAGGGGTTGAAAAATACCTATAATATTGTTACTTATAAGATGTTGTGTGAAAATGACACCATCGATTCGATAAAGGTTTATAATGATTTTGTGGAGACTACACAACGGGTTGGTGGAGTTTAAGTATATGCTTGTTTTTTATTTTTAAGTTTAATTATTTTTTTAAGTCCTGTCCAGGTAAACATGGAGGATGTGTTTCACGATAATGAGATGACGGAAACTACAGCTGCGGAGGATTTGATAACGGTATGTCTTTTAATTTTCTATTGTCTCGCTTACTGAATGATTACATTACAGGCGCAAGACCAATCGGGCATAGGTTCCCAGCAACAGGCCGGATCATCCTCCTCCCAAACGGGATTCAATCATATTAATATAATAGGAGAGTCAAACAGTAAATTCATACAAAAATTTAGCACCACATTAATATTTAGTTTTAATGACGATACGTGCAAGGATAATCCTTTAACATGGCTACAGGTAAAATATACCATTTACTAAAAATCTTATTTATTTAATACATATCTTTTTGTAGGGTGCATTCGAGGAGTTGTATGCATACACTATCAAGGATGCAGCTCCGTCAGACCGTGTAGGGATTACGTTAAGAAATCCGAATTTCCCGGACAAATCAATCGGTCTGTCATTTAGAAGAGTGGAACCAGCTGTCGGTGAAAGTAATAATGTCGCTACTTGAAAAGGTAATGCAGAGCAATGCTAGTTTTTTCTCGAGTGACTTGTTAGTTTTAAATGGTGGATAGAGTACCTGTAGGCTATGGACGCAAAAATCTGATGGGTTTAAAATTTGAAGATTTTTGTAAGGTTAAAAAGCAGGGTATTATAGTTGTCCCCGCAGGAATCAACGAAAACAATTGTCTATCACGAGCCATAGTCCTAGCAATAGCGTTTAGAGGTAACGATACAATGCGGAGTAGCATGGCATTGGGTTATCTCTGCATGACATTGGGTTATCTCTTACTTCAGACACGAGCTGTACAACTCTGCCAAAACAGCGCTGTAGATCTTAGTCATCATTTAGCTTCATATATCATTGTAGTTTATAATTCGCGCGTAGGTGATTCAGTTTATTTTGAAGGCCCTAGGGAACCGGGTAGGGTAGTTTTAAATTTAAAACTCGAGGATGAGCACTATAACGTAATTACTAGTCTCATTTCAGCATTTACTTGTAGTTATTACTGCGAACAGTGCAAAAAGCGTTGTAATAACAAAAAACGGCATGCGAAATGTATGTATTGGTGTCCTAGCTGTCATTGAAAACCACCGTGTTCCGTTCAAAATCCTAAAATTGCGTGCAATGATTGCAAAAGAGATTTTTACGGACAGGAATGCCTTAGAAACCATAAGGATGCTAAACTATGTGAAAAATTGCGTAGATGTTTAAAGTGTCTGAAAACCATTGAAGTAAACGGTAAACATAGGTGCGGAAACAGCTACTGCTCCACGTGCATGAACGAAATCCTATTGGTCATCTTTGTTACATACCTGTTAACAAGTTGTGACGCAACGGTAGTAATGGTAAACCATCTATGTTTATCTTTTACGATTTGGAGTGTATACAAGAGAAGGTGTGTGAGGAGACGAATGATCGATTACTGCATGAGCCCAATCCATGCGTGGCCGCGAATGTTTGTTCCACTTGTATTCAGCGCATCGACAATTTGGATGAGTGATGCTCGACGTGTATTGAAAGAGTGCACATTTTCAGGGAAAATCCCGTTGAATCGTTTTTGTCGTATGTTGCCGAGAGACCGCGAAAATTTAAAGTTACATGCATTGCGCATAACATGAAGGGGTACGATGGGTGTACGGTGGAGACCTAAAGTCATCACCAACGGTTTAAAACTAATTTCCATTCAGTGCGACGATATTAGGTTTATTGACTTTCAATTTCCCCGAGTCCAAGGTGTATTTCAAATTTCTCTTCAACACATCCGAGAATCAGAATTACGAGGGTCCTTTGCCACCGCTTGAATATTATTGTGCAGATCAGATGTCGGCTAATGACCGGCAAAAACTTTTAGGTTGGCACGCGACTCAAAGTAATCATGTCTTTAAGGTGAGTGAAGAGATTGTGAAATATTGCCTAATAGATGTTAAGATTCTCGTTAAACGTTGTATTACTTTCTGGTCCACCTTCACGACCAAAAATAAAGTCGATCCGTTAGAGGAGGCTACTACAATTGCTAGCGCTTGCAACCGCCGACAACCAATCAAAGGTCGCAATACAGTGGTTACGCTGGGTTGAACATTCACAGCAAGTGAGCATACAGCACGCAGGGAAGGCTCGACGGTTATTGCGTAGGATCAAATACCGTTACGAATTTCAGGGGTGTTATTGGCACGGTTGCGAGGAATGCTTTCCCAACCAGGCTAACCTAGTGGAAATGCGTGAATGCGAATTTAAAAACAAATACTTGCAAATGATGAGTTAAGAGCGTTTATACAGAATCTAGGTGACCAAGATGACGAACCTTTAAATCCACGAAGCGCATTTTACGGTGGTCGCACTAATGCCAGTAAACTGTATCATGAATGTGACGGTATTAGCGAGAAAATCATGTATTATGACGTGTGCTCATTATACCCCTATGTAAATAAATATTGTAAGTATCCTGTAGGTCATCCGAGAATTCATGTAGGTTTAGATTGTAAGAACATTTCATTGGACACGGTGGAGGGTTTAGTTAAATGTCGAGTGCTACCGCCCTCTAATCTCTACCACCCTGTTTTACCCCTAAAAATGCATGGCAAGTTGATGTTTTTGTTATGTAGAACTTGTGGTTCTGAGTTAAATCAAGGGAAGTGTGGGCATAGTGAAACCGAACGCAGTTTCGTTGGGACGTCTGTAGCTGACGAGCTGCGTAACGCTATCACTAAAAACTATAAAGTTTTGGACGTTTTCGAGATTTGGGAATATGAGGTAACCATTTACAATAAAGGGACGAAACAGGACGGATTGTTTAGTGGTTACATCGATAATTTACTGAAACTCATGCAGGAATGCTCAGGGTGGCCTAGCCATTGCACAACAGAAGTCGAGAAGGCTCAGTACACAACAGAATATTATGAGAAGGAGAGAATTCGCCTAGACGCTAATAATATTAAGAAAAACCCCGGTTTAAGGTACTTGGACAAACTGATGCTGAATTCTTTTTGGGGTAAGCTTGGTCAACGCGAAAATTTAAGTCAGTGCAGTATTGTATCTGAGCCAAAGGATTTTTTTAAACTGTTTATGGATCCATTGGTTCAGGTATCCCTATTAATGATAATGTAGTAATGGTAAATTGGGATAGACCGGAGGGTGAAGGTGAATCACAAAAAACTATTAATGTGTCCATAGCCGCTTACACGATAGCTCATGCACGTTTAGAGCTATATAGTTTTCTGGAGAAACTAGACCGCCGCGTTCTGTATTATGATACAGATAGTGTCATATTTGTCGCAAAACCTGACGACTGGAATCCAACTTGCGGGAATTTCCTTGGACAGATGACCGACGAGCTGGAAGCGTACGGTGAAGGAAGCTGGAAGCTGAGTTTGTTAGTGCAGGACCGAAAAACTACAGTTATAATGTGTTTTCAACCGATGATCAAACAATTAAATCCGTGTGTAAAGTGAAGGGTATTACCTTAAACGACAAAAACTCTCGTGTTATAAACTTTGAAGCGATGAAAGATATGGTGCTTAGTAACAGTAAAAACTCTCTTTTTGTGTATAATGATAGAAAAATGGTTAGATACAGGTGCTACAGTGTGTTAAGTAGGCCTGAATCCAAACAGTATAGAATAAGTTATTCTAAGCGACGGAGAATTGAAAACTTTGATACTCTTCCATTTGGGTATAAGGAATGAATAATAAACCAGATAAACAGAAAGAATTATTTTATTTATAAACCCCAACTGCTTGAGGACGAGTTCCAGCTCCTGGCCTTGATTCGTTTTCGTATTTTCACGTTTATGTGTTTCCGTGTTTGTTAGTTTGCATGTTTTCGCGTTTGCGTGTTTTCGTGTTTTCGTTTGTGAGTTTTAGCGTTAGTGCATTTTCGTGCTAGCGTGTTTTCGTGTTTTGCGTTAGCGTTTTTTCGTGTTTGTATGATTTCGCGTTTGCGTGTTTTCGTGTTTGCGTGTTTTTGCGTTAGCATGTTTTCGTGTTTGTATGATTTCGCGTTTGCGTGTTTTCGTGTTTTTGCGTTAGCGTGTTTTCGTGTTCGTATGTTTTCACGTTTGCGTGTTTTCGTGTTAGGGTGTTTTCGTTTGCGTGTTTTCGTTTGTGTGTTTTAGTTTGCGTGTTTTCGTGTTAGCATGTTTTCGCTTATGTGTTTTTTCGTTAGGGTATTTTGCATGTTTTCGTGTTAGCGTGTTTTCGTTTGCGTGTTTTTGTTTGTGTGTTTTCGTGTTTACATGTCTTCGTGTTAGCGTGTTTCCATTTGTGTGTTTCTGCGTTAGCGTGTTTTCGTGTTTGTATGTTTTTCGCGTTTGCATGTTTATGAGTTCGCGTGTTTTCGTGTATGTATGTTTTCGCATTTGCGTGTTTTCGTGTTAGCGCGTTTATGCCTATAAGATTAGGTTAGAACCCACAAACAATTGCACCAAAGGAGGCTCACGATAGGGGCCAAGGCCCAAGAGCTAGTTTCTGCACTTACATATAAGGTTAAGGCCCCATACTATTTCCATCCAGGGGCCGCAACAGGGGGGAAATGCCCTAGAACATGTTTTGGAAACTTACCTGGTAGTTGCTACACTTGTCTTACAAGAACCTCTTTATTATTAAAGACAATTTAAAAATTTCCGCGCAGGACCAGGTCCCAGTTCATATACCTATCTTACAAGAACCTCTTTATTACTAAAAAACATTTTCAAAATCCCCGCCATAACCAATCAGAATGCAGAGACTTAATCCTCCAGTCAGAGCACAGCGGCTGAGTGGTGGGGCTAAGGACCAATCAGAAGCCAGAGAGGCTGGTGCACGCACGACCAATCAGTTAAAAGGTAGGGCGTGGTCTAGTTTTAATCCCTCCAATAGAACACAGCATGCACGTGCAATTGCCTAACCTCCAAGGGGTATACAGCCAAAAAGGCTCTTAATACAACCAAATTAGGGGCTCAATTCTGCCCAAGGGTTGAAAATGGCCCCGAAAAGAAACTGGCCCCACCCTCAAAATATACAATATATAAAAGGTGTATTGAAGTAATAATGTAATAATAAACTTCAATATTTTTAAGTTATTTGCGCAGAAACCTTTAACACAGTAAACTTTCAATAGTTGCACTAAATTTGTTCTTAATGCCCAGTTTATAAAATAAACGAATTTCATTTTAAACCGATTCATATTAACATTTCTTTCTGTTCGAACGCCATCTTTCGATATGTTATTGTCGGAGTTCTCCGTCCCACTTGTAGTATAAACCAGCGTATTTTACAAAATTTGGATTCATGTGTCAATTAAATACCTACATTTTTCTCATCTGTTTATATTTTGTCAGGCAGTTAAATGAGAAATTAATATGGAATTTATAGTTCAAGTACCTAATCATTACAATGATTTCAAACATATTCAAGATATTATTTATTACTGCGATTTCGCATAATTATGAAATATTACATTCATTATACCAAGGTGTACACTACCTGTAAAAATTCTACTTTTTCGGTACAAAATAATGTATGCTTTGATACGTAATATAACTTATCTGTTCGCAACTGGTTACACATAACTATTTAAAAAATAAACAAAAAGTAAGAAACATGTTTATAATATTTTTTTTATTTATTGTTCTAAAATCCTGTAAATACCATACTACAGAAATAATTCATGCATACTACCACTTTTTATGCACAAATTAAATTAACGATTTATTTCAGACCTAAAATTTAGCCACAAAAATATTGAATCCAGAATTTATGCATGCAATGACGTAAGGTCATGATACATCATTGACCCGTACAGCTATAGTAAATTTTACTGCATCCTCGGTGCTTAAAATAGCGCTTAATTTTCGTTAAGACTTACAACCGTAACAAAAATCACATTATGGATGTTATTCATCAATTAACAGAATAGTTCAGATTTACATAAGTTGGTGGCGCCACTATACAATCAGTTTAACGAGGTCACAATAGCAAAGGTGCATACCTAATTTACCATCATCAAAAGTGACACCGTTTGCACAAAAAACTCACTTTTATTCCACACATACCATTTAACGTGTAGAGTAAGACAATATAGTCAAAAATTGTGAAATCGAGTGTATGAGGTCACTATTTAAGAACACGTCACAGTACACGATGATGCACACGCACACGCAGACGAAACTGTGAAACTTTGTAAGATGATGTAATAGGTCAGTTATGTAAAATTGAAAAAGGTTGGTTGCGTAAGCTTTTATACCTACATAAGTATATGTAGGTTGGAGAGTAAAAAAATTAATGGATTGTGTAAACAAGTTAGGAGGACCATGAAAATCACTAACAACTAGATTTACAGAATGGTCTTAATCGGTAGGGTAATCATCAGAGTGACAAAAAGCGTTAGAGAGCACAAAATTATGTTTCCATTTGCGATCATTCAAGGAGAATTGGCTGATCTTGTCGATGGTTGTAACGAGTAGCACGACATTAATGTCATAGACGGCCGTTTATTGGTGTAATTAAATAGAACGTCCATAAAGAGAAAGTCCTTACGTGCAGAACAAATGGTGCAGTCACGAACATACAAGCGATATCTGCACGCAGGGCCGTAGTTCAAGGAAATTGTAGCAACGGCTTTTTTTTATCACAGCAAAATTACCAGAGGTTGTAGCATCCCTAAGTTCTGAAGTCACTCTATGACATTGTTTTTTATGAACAAGTATACGCCAACTACTAGAACAGGAACCGGAAAGACAAAAATACGTGTGCGTTTATACAAAAGACCATCCTTAAAGTATCACGAAAAATACTTCTATGAGATGAAAATCTTTAATCTTTAATTAGCAAAGTAATTAAAGTACTAGTAAGTTTAACGGTATCGACTTGAAGGACCAAACGAGGTAAAAGATAATGTTCTTTACCTTTGCAGTGAACTGCAGTGAAGTTATACTACTGTAAGCGTAGAGCCCATCTAGTTAAAAACCACAATGATTTTGTAATTTATTCAAATAGATAAGGAAGTGACGACCAGAAGAAATGTATGGCTGAAACTTTTCAATTGCCCAGATGGGAACTAGACGCTCATTGGTGGAATTTCGTTCAGCTTTAGACAAAGGTCGGTTAAAATAATTAACAACTTTACCTCATAGTCAAATTGCTAGCTTGAGACAGCACCATTCCAGAAAGAGATAGGTGAAAAGAGTAGATGTTCTTTGAAAGACGTAAAACCTAACTCACATTCAGTAGAACAAACAAAATGAGTATTTTTCTTCGTAAGTTAGAGGCATGTGAAGAAAGATTTGGGACGAATCTGAAACACTAGGACTTTACACCGAACGCACGGTGTACATCAGAGACTTTAGTAGGAGTAGGAATAAGGATAATAAGGGCGTTTTGTCCTGCTCAACGAAAGACCGTCTTTATTTGCAATATAAGTTTAGACTTACATGAATAACATTTGTCCTGACGTAAAGTAACATCAGCAGTGGATCAACAGAAAAGAATTTTCTCTACAACCTCTAGATGATGTTCAAAAGTAAGTGTAGAAATTACGATATCATCAAAATATTCAAAAGAATGCGATCAGTTAAACTTTTAAATGTTGCAGCCTAGGGACCGTGAAAGTAGTCAACGTTTTATACTCAGCAGAAACTTGAATTTGCCAATAAGCAGAACATATATCTAAGGTGGAGATATAACGAGTATTATGAAGAGGATCATGAATAGAACTAATATAAAGTACACACCTTTCTCTGTCCCGGCAGTGACATTGCGAAAATCGACACAAAATTGGTACGTATAGTCTTTTGTTTTGATGAGAACGATGGGGCTGAGTAAAGTGCTAGTATAAGGTTCAATCACACTTAATTCTAGCATAACGTTCAATTTTTACTGGTTATCTGATTAACAGCAGGAGAAAGCTTATAGTAGCACTGTTTAATTAGTTCAGTAGAAGTTTTATTTGGTGATAGACCAAAATAGTACAACTCAACTCTAAAGAACCTCCAAGATAACAGTTGATGCGAGGGTAATGGTATAAAATTACCCAAAATGTCCATTTATTCCCTTCAATTGAGGTACAGGAGGAAGACCAACCCAACTGAAACTACTTAAAATAGTGTGACATGTCACGTGGCCGTGATTTTATCGATTATTTGCCGTTAATTTCGACATTATAACTTAGTTGTTAATATTGCACATGTAAAATGCAGTATACCTTCGTGAAATTGATCTTGATAACGCGTAAATGTTTGGAAAGCTTTTGATTGTAACGTTTTATTTCGTCTTTTACGTATTTAAAAGTATTCAAAATTTTCACAGATAGCAATCGCCTTTAGAATCCTTTTTTTGAAAACGAAATGAAGCTTTTGGTTTGTTTATCAAATTTTGATGAAAGTTAAAAATTAAGATTTAATTGTATTATTTATTATTTGTATCGATATTTAGTGAAACCATTTGGCTGGAAATAGAGTAGTTTTGGTGTAAATAAATGTTCTGATTATTTTAAATTTTGGTGAATTTCATTAAATGGATTGGATCATGCAAAACTATATTAAGCATGAATTTATTACTTTGTATTTAAATTTAGTGCAGAAAAGGGTACTTTGCTGTTTATTAAGACGTGTTAGGAGACAATTTTCAGAGTATTTCGATAAGATTATTGGGTTTAAACAATGAGCTTACTTTTTAGGTATGAGGAATTAACGTTTAGAGTCGCTAGAAATCTTTAATTTACAGAATATTGATTACACTGATAAGGTTGTGAAGTGTTTTCCGTGATGCAATTTTTCCGACGACTTTCGAGTTTAATTCTTGTGGGCGCGTATTCACAAAATTAAGTAATCTTTTTATGATTGGTTAATTAGTATAGTGGGCATAAAAACCAATGATTTTTCACGAGGAGAAAACTAATTTAGATGCATAGGAGTTAACAAGTTACAGTTACGGCGATGGGTGAGTACCGCTGGACGACGTTAACCATAATCCGTGTTGTAAGAACTTCCGTCAGTGGGGGCTTCATCCACGAACAAACCCTTGGAGGATCATATTATGTCGTTCACTCATCACGAGATTGATTTATTGTTACGTGCAGTTTGTCCAAAGGGACTTCAAAATCCAGGGAGGCGTAAGTGTTTACCTAGTGCTTTCACTGTTCTTTGGAGTAGTTATCGCTTTTATGCTGAAGAAACCAATGTTCGTTCTTAATTCCAGACAGTTGGTTCACAGTACGCCGATAACAAATGACTCGCTTTAAATAAATAAACTTTTAGTTATTTTAAAAATAATAAGCATTATTCAGAACTTGTATATAATTAGAGTAAAGATAACAAGTAACCGCTGTAAACAAACCTGCTTTTGTGTACAGTTAAAGAAGAATAATAAGTACCAAGCAGAATTAGGTCAAAGTAAAGTAAAGTTCACAAATAACGTGTAAATATATAGACGTAAGTGTAACGTACAACGAATTGACATTGATTTTTATCGTTTCAATTTTATTACAAGCGTATTCATCAGTGTCATGTTCCAAATTCGTTTGAGTGGTTTTATTTGTTATATTGACGAAATTGTATCGAAATTATGTATCTAATATGTTACAAGGAGAACGCCATTGATTTGCCATAATCGTTTGTTATTGTGGCATATTAATCAGATTTAGAATAATTTTAGTAAAGGCCAATATTGAAACTAGCTAGTATCACCGCCTTTTAGATAAACTAGGTGATTTAACGCGCATAGAAAGCAATGGATGTAATAATTGTACTGATATCTCGATGGTTCCGTTTTTGTTATTTGTTTAAAATACATCTCTTTAGGTTAATGGACTTGTGTTTTTTATTAAAGTTCGAACCCATTTGTTGTAAAGCCAAATATCTACACGCATATTAAGTGTTTGTTTTATTTGAATTAGATTATTGCATCAACGGCACTATTTTTGGTGTTTAATTTAACCGTCATGTGCACAGTCGACTTTTATACCCATTCTGCACAGTAAGGGTACCGAGTACCAACCGAGAAAACAGTCTTTGCTTGATTTTTGCAAAGTTGTGTTTACAGATGCATATAGCATACACGTTTACTCTAAGTAATTTTATAAAATACATATCTGAATAGATATTTGGGCATGTAATTACCCATTTTACTGAGGAATGCCTACAATTTCGCTAATTGTAGGATTTTTTCTGCAAATTATTGTTAATCATTAACCTACCTTCTAAGCTCTGAATAAATCATTTTGTAAAAGTTTAAGTACCTAATTATGATTCCTGATAATTAGTTTTGCATAACTTCTAGAATAGCGAGTGTTGTAAAAGTTTAAGTATCTAATTATATCTGATAATCAATTTGTCATTAGCCTTTGGAATAATGGGTATTTTATCAAAGTGAAAATAAAGCTCATTGCCGTTGATGACAGTTTTGTGGTATCAACATCATCATTTCAAAGGAAGACCCGATCTATAACGAACATTGTGTAGCAATAACAAAATGTTGTCATTGTAACTTGTAAAACGTTCTCATATGCAACAAACTATTTTTTAGAGCAATACATTTTTTATATTACTTTTTCTTGTTTTGCTACTAGTTACCATATTTACAGATAATACTGTTATATACATGCATAAAATAGGCTAAACCTATAGAAAATGTTTATAGGTACCACGGTACCTAGATTGTGTGTTTAAGGCGTAAACTTTTATTTTATGCAAAACTCAATTTTTATTGAGTTGCATGATTGTATCATTGTGTAATCAACATAAGAGGATTCATTTAGGCTAAGCAGAAGTTTAAACAATGTAGCTAGAAGAAAAGTTATAAAAAGTAGGATTTGAAAATGCGAAAGGTACCCTTGTACCTTACTGTGCACATAAGGGCGTAGCGGGCGACTATCTCGCAGAGTGGAAATGTAACTTTGTGTTCGCATTAAACACATGATTTTTTCTTACTTGTGTTTTTTATAAAATGTTTGGTAAAATTAACAATTATTAATAACCTCAAATTTGACAGTTCTGACTTCATAACGTGTGCATCACTTTGCAGTACACATGTTATTTTGGTAAGAATGTTTGTTAAAACTGTGTTTATTTTTACAATGTTGCTTATTTTCGTAATCAACTTATTAAAAAGGCAGCATAATTATCCTAAAAATGTTATTAAAATTATTAAGTTTCTAAAATTTCCATTTTGTGGGTTGGAAGGTCGAGTGAATTTACTAGATATTTATTGTACGAGATCGATTATGACATCACGCTGCTGTCAAATACTCAACTCATACTATTGTCAAAGTCGCACAAACACTCACTAGTCGTTTCTTTATTAAGGTTTTCATCGTAACTAAGCGAGCGTTTTGTTACTGTGCTAGAGCGCAAAGTAAAAAGTTTGTTCCTCGGAAAGTACAACTTTGCGCTTTTGCAAGCGTGAAGTTGTACTTTTCGCTCGGTTGAGAAAAATAATTACGTTCAAAAGCTTTAACCACTGATTTTTGAATTATAACGTACCTTTTAAAGTTTAATTAAAGATTGATTAATTTAATTTCAAGTGGTTAAACAGAATCAAAGTGAGTCTTTTTTATTGAAGTTTATTGAAATCAGATTTATCGAGTAAAGTAACGTAACAGAATTATTGATTATTTTTGAACAGATAGTGATCGACTGTTTTGCGGCACGCAATTATTTTAGATAAGCATGCGATATTATTTATAGCCCTTCAGGTTAGCGAAGACCTGCTGGTCCCGGACCACCTGTAATTACGTTCAGGTAAGCGAGATATTTGAGTATTTAGACTAGTGTGAACTGGCGTAATTAGGAATTTCAATCCCAATTTTGTCATTTCTAATACTCTGTTTACCCATTTTTATGTCAAATTTCAGCCCTATTTTGACTTATTTACGGTAACTATCATACTGAGCACAAAATTTAGTACAATGAATCCATACCTGACCACTGAGCAGTCGAGCAAGATCCAATTTTACCTATTATTCCGTTTTAGTGCCATTTATGCCGTAACAGAGAAGCGCCAGAGTCAAAGGATACATTCACAGTTTATATCTAGAAGTTATTTAGAATAAAAGATTTAGTATTGCTGAGTACATCACGTGGCTTTTTACTTATATCCAGTATACCATTTCGAGTGGCGTAAAGGATAACAACTTTACTATGTAAAATATTACAATCTTAATAATGTATACAATTTGAGAATTCCATAAGAAAGAAAATCAATACATTTAAACAAACTTCAAAGAAAACTTCGACATAGCCGTTTACTTTGTTACTAAATATATGCCAAAATTTTGACTTTAACAAAAATTTTGAAAATTTCGAGAATTTTGAAAAGTAAATTTCCTTTCAGTAATCGGTGCAATACCCGGTTGACTTTCACGAAAATCTACAAATGATCTCCAATTGCCCAAAACCTCAAGCTCTATGGTTTTATAGTTTTTCCTGAATTTCATTACACAACGCACGCACGCAACGCACGACAACGCATAGCACGCAACGCACGCAAGATCACGCACGCAACGCACGCAACGAAACGCACGCACGCAAAACGCACGCACGCACGCACGCACGCACGCACGCACGCACGCACGCACGCAACGCACGCACGCACGCACGCACGCAACGCACGCACGCAAAACGCACGCACGAGCACGCACATGCACGCACGCACGCACGCACGCACGCACGCACGCACGCACGCACGCACGCAACGCACG
>JARFJB010001973.1:617500-620000 GCA_036346205.1 Vesta saturnalis
TGCAATTAGCTTTTTCAAGGGTTTTTTCAGTTTCTGCACTCCACCAATTTTCTAATAACCCTCTTTACTAATTTGTTTTCCTGTGTCATCGAATCCATGAGTCAATTCGTGCCCTATAATAAACCCAATTCCACCAAAATTCATATAATCTGGTCGGCGTTTTCAAACATAGCTCCTTGAAGTATTCCGGCTGGTATAACTAAAAACTACGAGTGATAGATAGCTATTATAATAATTATTTGAAGATAGTACTTATTGAATTTTCTGCAAGATGGTAAAACGCGTTTTTCATGTGAAAGGCTAGCCCAATCATTTCTATTTAGTGGTTGCAAATAGCTTTCGAACATGTGATTTTGAGAAAATTTTTCAATATTTAAAGTAAATTGTAAATAATCATCTACCACATTCAACTAAAAAAATATATTATTTTGTATTTCTTTAACTTTCTGGAAAATACTTTTTCATAATAATTATTTAATACTTCATCATCCAACAGCTCCTCTGGGTATGCAATATGTTGTTCGACTGCCTCCGCTTTTGCTTGTGCTTTATTTTTGTTACATCGTCCATCCAGTCAACATTTTCTAACATTTGAAGGAACTCTTTTTGTAAACTTGATACAATTTTTTTCATATTATGTTTTGCATCCTTACTGAAGTATTTACGAGCGTACAAAGCAGCTGCAGCGATTTTCATTCTGTAAACAAACAACTTAGAGATAAATATTTAAGAATTAATGTACCTTTGTCTGTAACATCACTTAAACATTCTTTCCATCTAGCTGAAACAGTTGTTCCAATATTTGATTCACAAATTTGTTTTGTCTATCTCTTACTTTTGGTTTAATGTATTAGACGCAACGGCTATAGATACTGCGTAGTTAGCCAAACCTGTGAAATATAATTATATTATTATACAGGTTACACTACCATTATGTTTTTATTATATTATTGTTATATTATTATCATTACATAGTAACCATTATAATTAATTGAAATATCACACCTTATCTTCGTCAGTAGTAGTTCACTCTTTCAGTGTTGAATATGTTGAAACAAATTTATGAAATATGGAAAAGTGCTTAGTATAACAGTTTGATAAACGTATAAAGCTAACTATGGAATAGAATTTTAGTAAAGAATAACTAGATCATCAATACATTAAATATTGTTAAACTGCCTTGAAGATGACTATTCAGAAAACCCTCTAACGGTCGAATGCTAACGGTGAAAACTGTTATAACAAACAAATTTAACAGCATTTAATCAAGTTATGACGTAGGTCTAAAATTGTGAAAAACTATAATTTGAAATTGACAAAAGCATTCACAAATAGAAAATTGACATCAACTAAAATAATCCAGTCATTTTTAGTACGTTTTATATAAGTTTCAATTTTAATTTTCATTTCAACTAACACTATGTCCGAGATAAGGACGGCACTCTAGGGATTTCGGAAACGGTAAGAGATAGAGTTTCGGTTAAAAAAAAGTTGGGAATTTGGAGTTTAGTAAAATAATCTTTTAAACTGACGAAATTCCGAATCGTTCCGAAGTTATGCGTCAAAAAGCGAATTTGCACGATTTCGTTTTTGAAAAATTGTTTCTTTGTGCTTGATTTAATTGTGATTTTAAACTTACGATTATCGGAGATTATCTAAGTATGAGCCTGTATCCCTTCCAATAACATTTAAACTGAATTTTATTCATAAATGGGAATGCTAACTGGGCTTTCCTCATCAAATTAATGAAATGACACAGAATTTTTCAATTTCAAAATACAAATTTTATAACCAATTAATTACAATCAATCAACAACACACAAATGGACTGTTAACATTTGGTGACAAAAAAATTTAAACAAAACGTATAACAATAATTAACCAAATAATTATAATAAGTGTTCGAAAAGCTCTCCTTTTTTCTCCAAACATAAATAGCATCTTCTAACTGTAGAATCCAAATCATTCTTTAACAGTGTAGGTGCTACAGTTTGGAATGCGTTAAGTACCAACCTTCGGAGTTCTTCTTCTGTTCCAAACAAAAGTTTATAAACCTAAATTTAAAATTTTTTTTTGTACACCCAAAGAATAGAATCCAGCGAGGTTATATCGGGAGAACGGGCTGGACACAGTGTTTCAGAATGGGTGCTCAAAACTCTTTCGGCAAACCTAGTAATCCTTAACCAGGCATGTTGCAGTTGCCACATCCTGCTGAAACCAACAATCGCGTACTTCGGCTAAGGGTAAATTATCAAAGGCGTCCTCTAATGTAGTTTGTAGTAAATTTAAATAACGTTGCCAATGTTAAATTTTGATTATAAAAGATCCTGTCAAGGTACTAGTTCAAATACATTCGCTGTAGTGCATTTTTGATTGCTTAAGATGTAACATCATATTAAGCCAAACATTTCTCAATTTGAATACCCTGGTTCCATATTGTATTAACAAATTAACTACTAACTAGAATTAGTACCGGAAACTAATAAATAAAGTAACTGTC
>JARFJB010001973.1:627500-642500 GCA_036346205.1 Vesta saturnalis
TAATAACATCATTAAAATCATTAAGTGTATATCTATTAGTTTGCAAGAATTTTGTTATATAATTATATTCATCTTTCAAAAATTCAGGATCACAAATTCTCTTTACTCGTTCCACTAAATATTTAATAACACCACATTAAGATAGTGAATTATTAGTCTTAGATATTAGTATGGCAAGAAATGGTAAACTTCTATTTATTTCCTTTTCCATCGTAAACTAGATGCTAAGATGCACTAGTTATACCATCTATAAAAATTAAAAATTCACGTAGTGCTTCTTCTCCGTATCTACAAATAATAAATGCGTTATCTGCATATCTGTACCAAACTAAAGGTTATTTAGGTGAATTTTGCTACGCCAATGTTTCAAATCTTTCCATGTTAAAATTAGCTATAACAGTACTAAGAGGACTACCCAATGCTACACCAATAGGCTGTAAATAGAATTTATTATTCCACTGAAAATAAGTCGTGGTGATACAGTGCTGACAAAGAATGATTATATCGCATGGAAAAATATGATCAATATAGTCAACAGTTTCTTTAGAGGGACATTTGTAAAAAGTGAAATAGTAACTGACCATTAAACCATCCTCTTCAATTTTGAAATGAAAATATAATAATTTTACAATCAGATAAAAGTAGTGGAAGTGTAATAATATTAAAATAGAACAACGTTCTCATAAAAAGCTTTCTTTAAAAACTAAAGAACTGATTAAATTATCCATTTCTGAAGAAAAAAGTAAACTAAATAACTCTGAAGCTCTTTCTCTAAAACTGTATGGTTTACCAAAAATCAATAAACCTAATATACCTTTAACGCCTATTGCTATTGGAATTGGTTTTCCTACATATAGTCTTGCAAAACAACTTACATTTCTATTACATCCCCATATACGTGAAACACGCAATTATATTAAAAAATTCTGCCAACTTCATTGAAAAAATACATAATTTCAAAATTGAAGAGGGTGACGTAATGGTCAGTTTTCATGTTGCCCTTTTTACAAAAGTCCCTCCAACACAAGCTATTGACTATTTTGATCGTATTTTGACTAAGGATACAACTATTCTTTTTCAGTACTGTCTTACTACGACTTATTCTCAGTCGAATAATAAATTCTATGTAAAAAATCTTTCATGGAAAAATTTTAAACGTTAGCGTTTGTTATTTGGAGACATGGAGAAGAAACACAACATACATTTTTAGTTGTTATAAATGGTGTACATCTTATCATCCAGCTTACCATGGAAATTATTCGTGGTTTTCCATTTTTTGCTGTACTAATACCTAAAACTAATAAGTCATTATCTTTTAAGGATTACAGAAAGCCGACACTAACAGATACCTTCATAAGTTATTAAACCACATCCACGTCAAAAAATGGGTGTAATTAAATCTTTAGTAGATCGGGGAAAACGAATTTGTGATCCTGAATTTTTGAAGCGTGAATATAAATACTTAACAAAACAAAATTCTTACAAGTTAATGGATATTCACTTAATGATATTAATAATGTTATTGCACCTGCTAGACATAACTATAAAAAAAAAACTAGTGCTTAATGATGGTACTGATTGTCTTGCTTTTATTACTAATGTTACAGATAGGATTGAACAAACCCATTATCATCTTCCGAAGCGTACAAGTCATTCGTCTGGAAAAGTATGCATTGGAATCACAAACGTAGATTTGATACAAAGACGTAAAGAACATGTGATATTTAGTAGATTAGGTCAACCAGAGGAATCTGCGGTAGCTGACCATCACTTAAATAAATAAAATCGAAACATTCAATTTGATAATATGGAAATATTGTCAAGACGCACTCATTATTAAGTTTGTTTACGTGAAGCTACTGAGATATGTAAACATCCTAATAACTTCAATAGGCAGGAAGAACATCTCCGGTTAAATAGGTTGTCATGTGTGGTTGAAATTTTCCATAGATTCTTTTTTCTCTAATATAATACTTAAAATATTATATGTAGAGTTTTAAATTAAAACCTTGTTACCGGGGATTGTTATTTTAATATTGTTATCGCATTTCGAAAGGAATTAAATATCATGATGGTTGAAAACAGTTTTTAAGTAACATAATACGTATGGGTATAAAGCTGTTTGTATTGGTGAGAGTATAGAGAATTTATTTGAGTAACAGGGCCTCTGACTGAAACATAGGATGTGTGCGTCTCGTTTCTATATATCAAGTCTGTTTCTATTCCTGATCCTAATCGCGCTTTGGCGGATTCTTATACCGAAAGTTTAGTAAACTTAGTAGTGCATCACGAAAGTATAGCCGCGGTCACAACTGTTCATATAAAGGTTTGCTTATATATATATATATATATATATATATATATATATATATAAATATATATACATATTAAACCTGTCATTAATCACCTCGGTTTGGGTTAAATATTTTCACCACTAAATTCGCGTAAATATAATTTAAAAATTGTCGGATGGTTGAAATTTGAATACCGTAAAGTTACCGCTTTGGAAGGATGTACCAAGGAGATTAGAATAGTTATTGGTATCTATCGATCAATTACCAAAAGGGTCAATTACACGAGTTTTGCCTTACCGCTGTAGAAAGAAAAGGGGACAATGTAAACTAGTCATTTTGTGCGAATTAGAGCAATTACTTTCTACGCTTAATTATTCTTGTTGGTGATTTTAATAAAGTTGTTTTTGTTTGTATTTGTGTGGGCGGATGAATACGCTATTACGACGTTATTATTATTCCATTTTGGTGTTAATTAAAATTTATCTTACTTACGGTAGATAACCTTCGGAATTTAAACCTTGCAAGTCATTCCGATTTAAATATTAGATTTTACGTAAGGAGGATAGCGCTTTATTCTCTTCCGGAAGTAAATTTAATATGTTTTGACAACTGTGTCAATATGCTGATTGTGTGTATTAATTAGTTATTGAGTGTCAGATTATTTGTGACTTCATTCCTTTTTCACAGCGGTTTTATTTACGTGGTATTCAATTTAAAAGATAAAATATTTTGATTTCGTTCAAGTTACTGAGTAGTTTATTTTTGTTTTTACGCAAATTGTGATTTTCACAACCTTACAGTGGCAGCGTTCATTTAAAATTTGATGAAAGCTTCTAACGTAATTGGTAAGATTAAAAAAAATTAAAAATCTGTTCGATTATTTGCTTTTTTGTTTTGTTTTATTTTATTTTAAGATATTAAGTTTCAATGCGGTTTAACGTAACGTAAAGGTAGAGTAATAAAATTTATAAGCAATCAGATGGTCACAACGTCATTTTATTGTGATTACGTGCAAATATTTTGTAGTTTTGCAGGAAACGCCGGACCAAGGCTGTTAATTTGTAAAGCCCTTAAAGTCAGTGTACAAATCCTACAGTTCTATACGTATACTTCTACACCCATGGCTACAAATTTTAGCTACTTAACAGGTTGGGTAATAAATAGAAGATTTTGTACCTTTTGCTTAATCGTAGGTTAAAGTGGGTCAGGTTCATAGAATTATCGGACGCCAACTTGTTTTTAAATATGGAATAAACAAGTAAACCATTATACAATAAAGTTAAAAGAAAATATCTACAATAACAAATTTTATTAACACAACCTATATTTAATTATAAACAAATACTTAATGCTGATGTTAGTAATGTTAAAAACTAATGAATAATTATTAATGTTGTAAATAATTAATGGAATCCGAATTTCTTATTCTTGGTCACACTGTAGATAACTGAGTGGATGCCTGATGGGTCAGCGATTTTGGAAAATTGTTGCGTAATATTACTTCAGGTTGAAATAAATCTGGATTTGCATGCTTAATAATTCCCAAATGAATAAATTTCACTCATGATCAATCGTTTTAACACCGTAACTTAGATTAACGGTAAAATATTTAATGGTTTAGATGTGTTTAAACGTGTAAAGGTGAAGTTAAAGTAAAAATAAAACGTAAACGTGAAAGTAAAAAAATAAAGGTGCCTGAAAAAAAAGTAAACGTCTCAAACTTTAATATAATAGTTTTTTATAACTCACCATAAAATTTATAGCACTTTTTTTAAATTTAACAAACAATAATGGATGCTACATCCACCTTCTTAACTCAACCAAAACGACGCTAAGGTGGTCTATTGCGCATAAACATGTCCAGATTGAATTCCCAAACGATATGCGTACGAGTTAGACTTAAAATAATTAAATGCATGTTTTTATGAATCTATGATATGCAGCACACATGGCACGAAATGCACGTTAAGTTGCCTACATAGTGGTGAATTATTAACAACACGTTCGAAGTCTGTTACACATTTACCGATTCGCATGCATATGCAAGATTAAGGTAAGCAAGTCTTTTTATTTATGTGGAGCACAATTAACAATATTTTTCTTATTTTATAAAATATTAAATACAAAAGAAAGTTAACTAAACAACCTTTTTTGAAAATGCAGGTCTGTATCCAAAAATGTCGTAATTGTGCTCCATAAAAGGTTCAAAACGCGATCAGACCATCAAATGTGACACGTTCAGAATTTTTAATAAAAAAACCTTTCAAAATAAGTTTTCAAAATATCAGGACCGTATTTAAAAAAAATAAGTTGATTGCTATAAAAACAGTAAACGTTCGATTGAAAAACTGACTATGCCATTTTTATTCTACCATTTATAATAACGCCAGAAAAAATAAAATATAACTTTCAAAAATTCAATTTTTTTCAAATATCTCAAAAACAAAAAATCAGACTATCGATTATTTTGTGTCATTTTATTGGTCCCCTAATTAAATGGAATGTCTATATTTTTCTAACCGACTTAGATTCCCCGTTAAAAATTAAAATGCCTTTGTACACCATTCATGACGCCTACGACCGATAGTTCCAGAGTTAATCGCAATTGTTTCAAAAGTTTGAGCGTTGCAGGAGTTTACTAAAATATTAAAAATTAGGTAATTAACGTTATACTACAGGACGTTTTTTCTTTCGGCGTACGGTTACCGAATAATTGCGCTACTTTTCAAACTGGTTTAATTCCGGTTTTAATTACTATCCTTGCCACCAAAGAATGGACGTGCGTCCTCACTTACAATAGTACGAGTTAAAATTAAAAAAACTGATTCAAATTATTTCCCACTTCCATAATTTCTCTCTGTTCCGAGATGGCGGTAGTGCACTTACAGGTTTTCAAATGATGACTATTAAACAAGAAATATGAAGAAATCGTCATTGGTTTATTGTAAAATTTACACCGTAAAAGAAAACAACGTTTACTGTGTGAAAATCGAAAAAAAATTGTTCATTATAATTAACAAATTAATGACCATGGTGAGCAATAAATAGAGCTCTAGCACATATTTACCTTAATGGTTTCTATAGGTTATAATTTATGAGTATTTAAAAAAATACAAATTGCACCAGTTTGTGTAAAAATATAGAGAATATATATATATATATATATATATATATATATATATATATATATATATACATATAGATATATAATTGATAGTTAAAGATAATCGAATTTGTAGGTTACCCTGTTTGAACCTTCCGAACAACAGCTTCATTATGTTTAAATGTATACGTATATTATATATTGTGAATAGAAATGTGAACTGGGCTTGTGTACAGATAACCATGGAAGTAAGATTTCCAATTAAAGTAAACATTTTTGTTAAAAGGTTTAATTTACGTTTGAAAGTTAACGCTCCAGAGATATATTAGTGTAGTATGTGAAAACATATGCTTTAATATTAAGACTGGGTTACACCTCTTAATACGTTAATTACTATTATTCAATAATCCCCAAGCATATATGCCGGCAAAAATCTTAATCTATATATCACAAAAAACTTTCCAGAATGGAAGGAACGATTGGAAAGTACAGGAGCAATAAGTTATGGAAAATATGGAACAAGAAACACCATCTTAGTGATGTAAAATGATGTAAGAGTAATGACAAGTTTTGCTAATGTATGTATGCTCAAATCAATAAGATTTTAGCAAGATTTAGGAGTTAAGTAGAACAATTATAGTTCAGCAAAACATAAAAAAAAACGAATTTTACATCATGTATAATTGCATAAATGGTCGAGTTCACAAGACTAATTGGTCGAAGACGTTACAATAAATAAATAACTAAATAAATAAATAATAAATAAAGTAGCCTAAATAAGTAAAATATAAACTACAGTAAATGTTCAAAAATTCCACCGTTTTGGTCCACACACATATGAAGCCTTCTAACAAAAGATTTTCTTGTTCGCTCCAAGGTTTCGGGACGAACAGTTTCCACGGTGGCACGGATCGTGCGTTTCATGTCATCTACTGTTGTGGGTGGTGCCCTGTAGCCAACTTCTTTACTATAGACCCATAAGGAAAAATCCAGAACGGTGAGATCTGGAGATCTCGGTGGCTATTCCACAGGACCATCACCCCCAATCCATTGATTTGTAAACTGTTCGTCCAGATAGATTTGAATATTTTGCCCATAATGTGCTGGCGCCCCATCATGCTGGAACTATATCTCACGATTAAGTCTAAATAACAGCAGAATGTCTTCAATTAATTATTCTCGTAAAAAATTTAAATATCGTTTGGACGTAAGGTGTCCTTCGAAAAAATAAGGGCCAATTATTCGATTGCGCAATACACCACACCAGACATTTAGTGACCATCTATGTAGGTGGTCTAAGAGTCTAGTAACATGCGGATTCGCGTTGTCGTAGTAGTGAAAATTATGATGGTTCACAAATCCGTTCTTGTGGAACGTAGTTTCGTCGGAAAATAAAATGTGGGACACGGAATTAGGGTTTTCTTGTAAGTATTGTAAAAAATTTATGCAAAATGTGGAACGTTTTTCAAAATCTCCTCCTCTTGATGTAGTTCTACATGATAGGTGTAAAGTTTATTTTTATTGATGATTCGCCGAACCGTTGTTCTACATAATTTGGATTTTCGATTAGATTTGTCATTACTGTCTGTTGATTTTCGATTACTAAAGTGGCGTATGTTGCTCCATATTTTCCATAACTTATCACTCCTCTGTTTTCAAATCGTTCCTTCAATTTCCTAAACGCTTTAGGATCAGGCTTTCTTCGTGTAGGATATTTAGCGGCATACAACCTTAAGGCTAATATGCAGTTTTTTTCGCTTTGTCTTTTACATTACAGCATGTCTATTAATTCTTGTTGATAATAACGCATTTTTACCACTAATCAAAATGTTGAACCCTAATAATTACTGAAAGCTGGAAGTTATTGACAGCTTCCGAACTAAAAAAATTGTTTCCATAGACTACATGATACTTTTCTTTACAGAAATTCTGTTAATTCACAATAAATTTAAAGTATTTCCTAAAATATTAACTTTAAGTATAAGGAATGCATATATCATTTTAAAGAGATTTTTCCTGGTTCTAAACAAATCATAAAAAGTTACCATCCCATTTAAAAACAAAGAGTTTTCCTCAATTTTCAATTGACAAGTTTGACAGCTACTTTTTGTACGTACTATTCTCGCCAGGATGGAATCGCCCTGCGTCTTTAATTTATGAACCTAGCTATCCAAATTGTGTATGCTGCCATCTTATATCAAGGCGTCTTTAAAAAAAGGATAGTAACGTAGTAACATTTGACACAATCGACATATGTCGTTGAATTTTTTCATGCAATGAAAAGAGAAATAAAATTGGTATTCCTTGACACGCATTTTAATTTTAATTTTAACATGTATGCACAAAGTGAGTACAATCTAATACCATCCCACACCTGAAATGCTTTTATTTACAGAAAAGCCAGTTAGAGTTTTAAATGCTGAACTACGTGATCGTCATGTTTTATTAAGTGCCATTACACGCATTAGGATTCAAGTTCAAAAAAGATTCTAATCTTAGAGCTTTATTGGAAAAACAAAATATAGCACAAGTGCGAACTTATGTTCTCAAACGATACATTCAAAAGATCAGTTCACCTAGTCAACAAATAGTAGAAATCCAGGCAAGTCGTGGCAAGATGAAGACGTAAATAGTGTACGGAAACCTCACTGCTATGCTGTTAAACGCTTTATTGTTATTCATGCAGATTGCACCAAAGGATTTATAGAGAATGCATCCCTATTATTTGCTACAAAATCATTAAAAGAAGATTATAGTAAAATGAATGGAGTATTTGTTAAATAGTTTAGAAAACCTTCATTAATTATTATGGACAATGCACCGTACACTCAATGTTAGCCGAGAAGGTACCAACTTCGTCCTGGACAAAGTCTAAGATGATTTCGTGGTCAACAGAAAAAAATATTAGTTATGAAACCACACTATTCAAAACTAAACTTTATTCACATATTAAATCTCGGCAAATAGAGAAAGATATGTGGTAGATGAAATAATTAGAAGCTATGGATTTGAAGTGTTACGAATGCAACGTACCATTGTGAATTTAATGCAATTGCAAAAGGGTACTACGATATACACATTGGAAGAGATGGTTATGAAGCCGAAAATGTTATTGCAATATGAAAGCAAGAAATGTAACCAAACTGTTTGGTCTAATTGTGTGCAGCATGCAGAAAGTACTATAAAGTAGTGGTGCAAACATGAAGAAGTGTTGGACTTTACAGTTGATGAGATGGTGGTTAAAATGAAGAACTATTCTGAAAGTTCCGATACAGATACTGTCTAAAAATTTGGTACTATAAGTTTATTTTCACAACGTAACAGTGTCTGTAATTGAAAAAGATGCGTAACAATGGTATCTGTAATAAAAAAAACTCAAATGCACACCGTGTAGCTCTGTGGTCTCATGGAATAGAGTTCGGGCTTCGGAACGCTAAAAGTTATCTGGTACTAACAAAATTTATGTATTGGTTTAATGTTCTACTGCTTAACATTTATTTATATTACTCATACGAAAATCTTATACTCAGTACATTACTATCAATTTACACATACTACACTAATTTATATCTGGAGCGTTAACTTTCAAACGTAAATTAAACCTTTTAACAAAAATGTTTACTTTAATTGGAAATCTTATTTCCATGGTTATCTGTAAACAAGCTCAGTTCACATTTCTATTCACAATATATAATATACGTATACATTTAAACATAATGAAGCTGTTGTTCGGAGGGTTCAAATAGGGTAACCTACAAATTCGATTATCTTTAACTATCAATTATATATATATATATATATATATATATATATATATATATATATATATATATATATATATATATATATATATATATATATATATATATATATATATGCTTATGTTTGCGTTTCCACTGTTTTAATTTCATAAATTTGTTTCAACATCTTATACTGAAAGAGTGCCTTATTACTTACGAAACGTTTAGATTTGTATAACATAAATACAAATATACATTAAAAAAATCTGAATTACTAAAGTATTTGAAATATGCATGTTAGTACCTTTTTGGCGTTTTATTCAATATGTCTCCTAGGTCAGAAAAATATTGTGGCATTCCCACGTCTACAAGCGTCGTTTCAGTTATTTGAATACCGGGAATTGCGAAAATATTGTTTAAATATTCTATCCAATTTATGTAGGTATATCTTCGTTGAAGTTCGGCAACAGTCATAATATTGGTAGTTGCATTCAAGTCCCGAAGTTTTTCAGGTGGTAATGTGATCTACGTAATATATAGTGCTTACAAAAAACAATGAACAGTTTTAGGAATTACCTTTGACAAATCCATTAAAAATTCAATCATGGTCTTTAATTCCGTAAGCGAATTATCTTTGTTTGCTCCAAATATTACTGCCAAATCTACTAGATAACGATAGTAGGATCTTGTAACTCCACTCCTAAATCCTAGTCCTAAAGGTATTCGATTCAACGGGGTGTCCACTTGCCCGATCTAAAAAAAATTATTTAAACGTTGTTGGAACAACAAGAAGAAATGCTGACAGCTATTATTGTTTGTGATGAGTTTTTTATATTCGGGTCGATTTTTGTAATAAAGAAATGTGATGTAGATAATCCGTACTTTCGAAATTTATACATTAGCTCCTTCCAATCGAATTGATCTTCTTTCCAACCATCCCCTTCTACTACTGGCCAACCACCAATATTTTTTAGTAGCTGACCTGCAGTCTTTAATCCGTTCTTGTTAATTGTGTCCGTATCTGTACATGTCTGAAAAAATTTTTTTAGAAGAATAGTTGATTTTGGATCTTTTTCATTCAAAGGTTCTTTCATTAGTGTGTGTACTTGATCCAACACTATATTGACGACATTACTCATTTGACTTATTTCTCCCTGATCATCTGGTATTGCATGATTTTTTATGAAACCACCGCATGCAAAATTATAAAAATCTTCACAAGGATTCACAGACGTATCAATTAATTTTAGTACTTCTTCAGAAGTACGTTTACATATGTCCGAAGGGCAAGTTGTTTCAGTTGTGCATCTGTACAAAGAATTTAAGCGCGTTCCTTAGAAATAAAATAAATTAAATACATACTTAATTCCTTCTTCTTCTTCTATGGGGGCTGCTACGATATCATTTAGGGATACGAAGAGTACTATTATTAACCATTTAATTTTCATCGCTACAGACTTACTGCTTGGACTACAATATGCTTTTTTTTTCATTATATTATATTTTAATAACACAAAATAAAAGCAGTTAATGATAATTGATAACATATAGAAAGGTTAACAATGTATAACATAAACATGCACAAACATTTCAGATAACCTTTATATCATTAAATTAACAGAATAAATACTTTTTTCTAATTTTATTAAAACTTATAATGAACGAAACCACGCTTATATGTTAAATATAATTAAAATAGATTAATTCGGCACCAGTATTTACAAAATTATCATTTCCTATATGCAATAACGTTTAGTATTACTTACACAAAATTTGAATTTTCGTTGCTTCACAAATAGGCAATTGTTTACTTTTGAGCATGTAGTTCTTTCAAAGAATTTGTATCTTAATCTATGTTCTATGAAATAACTAGTAATACTGATAGCAAAGGAAATTCAACATACATACATTTTTCGGCAACTCAAAAATGTAGAAAAGGCAGTCAGGCAAATATTTGCAAAAATAAAATGATTTAATAAGATCCCTTGAAAATGAGAATGTATGTGGGTTACATGGTAGAGACTTGCCTCTAAGATTATAACACGCTAAAATATTAAAGTATGTATACATACTTTAATTTATTAAGAATTATACACTTAGTCAGTTCTACCGTACCCAGATTTTCACCGTAATCATACGTCTCATTGTAAACCCTTGGACACTCAAAAAAACAAAGAACAAAGAAAATAGATTCAGATATATGATCTACTTTAAGAACAAAGTATTCTGGTTTGGTACAAGTGCAAAACGACCCTCCCACTTCTCCTTGAGTACACATGCGTGGTCGTAGTGCAAGCTGCGGATTTAAATTTTTTTATATTTGTCTATACAAAACCGCACATTTTATATTTTATTATATCTAGACATGCCACTAATACTTTAAAGTAGTTGAAAAGTGTTTCATAAGTTTTGAAAACATTTTTTTATCAAACAATTGTCCAGTGCACAACTATAATTTCTAACACAGAAGCATGTTCTGTAGTTTATTAGATTTTAACTACCTTATTCAATTTTGAGTTAGCAATAAAATTCTTAAAACCACTCAGTCAACATTTAAATATAATTATCAATACGGCAAAATATCATTTGCTCTTGCATTTAACCCTTTTGTGGCCTAGGCTCACATCATAATCTAAAGCATCGGTGCTATTTTATATATAATGTGGCGCCCTACACACACTGGTGAGATGGATGTTATTTTTTATACATTTACCCTCCAAACAACCTTAAAACAACTGTTTGAAGCTTATTAGTTATTTGAAAATCTGTAAAAAACATTATTTCTCACATCCCTAAATTTAATTTAATTTGTAATAATTTTAAGTTCGAATTCAACGCATAACTATATAAACACCAGTCGACACCAAACTGAACAGTTTCAATCCCTTTTATACGCCATGACAATTCTTAAAAACAAAACCTCAAAACTACTTTATAACGTCTTTTTTTTAGTAACAAAACTTCCCTCTTTCACTAAAATCTTAACTGAACATAATACATTGTTTCTAAGAAACAACAAATCGTATTGAATATATTCTATTTATACGCATTCAAATTATTATGCACGATTTCTTTATTAAATTACTTTACCATGTAATTATAAATACGTGCTATTTTTACCTGTATTGCTTTCTCATTTCCACATTTTTATTCTAGCAAAAAACACATAAGTGACATACGACTCGATAAAGATAACAGTCGCTTCATGTTAATTATGTTTAAAGAAATATACGATAAAAATTGTGTTCAAATACTCATTTACATAATCCTAAAAATGCATCACTTATACAGTACGGAACAAAATGATGCGTAATAATCCTAGTAATCCCTTACCATTATGATTCGAGCGTTAGAAATTTGACTATTGGTTTGTGCTTATATGCCTCGTTGGTAACTTCTATGTAGGCGTAACGCTAATAAGCATAAATAATCACATTCCAATTATATTCTCTATAGAGATATTCAAGCTGTCTCGTTGAAATGAAAAGGTTGCATTCTTTAGCATTACCTCTAATATAAGATATTCAGACAGTATGTGGGTTCTGTAATAAATTAAATTGTCCGTTTCATTCACCGCAGCAAAAAACAAGGATGCTGAATTTTGGAAATGTGTATAACCCTTAAGTTCTATAAGTATACTTGTACACCCATGGCTACAAATTTTAGCTACTTAACAGTCTGTATAATAACTAGATTTTGTGCCTTACGCTCAGTCGTAGATTAAAGTGGGCCAGATTCATAAAATTATCAATTTGCCTTATTAATCAAAAATGTATATACATGTCCCTAGAAATGGTCGCTTTAAAATTGAGGTTGCTTCTTGCTGAAACTGATTGTTAAATACTCGGACGCCAACTTGTTTTGAAATAAGGAATAAACATGTAAACCATTATAAAATAAAGTTAAAAGAAAATTTCTACAATAACAAGTTTTATTACACAACCTATATTTAATTATAAACGGAAATACCTTAATGCTAATGTTAGCAACATTATAACATAACCTAATGAATAATTCATATTATGAGTAATTAATGGAATCAGAATATCTTATTCTTGATCACACTGTAGATGACGAAATGGCTACATGCTGGGTCAGCGTTTTGGACATTGTTGCGTAATATTATTTCAGGGTTGAAATAAATCTGGATTTAATTAAAATTATTATTAACTTTATTAAATACATAAATAAAAGTTTACCTCGAGTAGGATTTGAACCTACGACCTGTACTTTGTGAGTACCGCGCTACCAACTGCGCCACCAAGGTTCAAGCCCACTCGATGTAAATTTTGTCTTTATGTATGTAGAACTGATATAAATTCTAAATATAATGAGGTTACAATCAAATTACTTATATTAATGGAATGTGAGCCTGCAATATCGCAAGGATTCACACATTCCAAAGCAACTTGACTAATATTAAATTATCAGTGTTACATACATAAAGACAAAATTTACATCGATTGGGGCTTGAACCTTGGTGGCGCAGTTAGCGGTCTAGTACAGGTCGTAGGTTCAAATCCTCGAGGTAAACTTTATTTATGTATTTAATAAAATTAATAATAATTTTAATTACATATTTACCTTTGAACTTATTCGTTCATAACAAAACTTATAATAAATCTGGATTTGTATGCCTTATAATTCCCAAATGAATAAATTTGTAGGATTAAGGGGTTACGATTCCACTTCCCATTAACGAAGGTGATTACCTCACCCTTGATTAATCATAATAATACCGTAAATTGGATTAACGATAAAATAATTAATTGGTACCTTTGAGTTGTGAGTCTGACACCTTTACCGCTGAGCCACTGAGTAATCCAATATATATTTTTAGAACTTATATATATATTAAACTTTTTCGTGGTTGCACAGTAGTTTATTGCGCATATTTCGCCGTAACCTATTGCGCCGATGGGTTGCGCTTAAGCTCTTCGCGTCTTTGTTCTAGATATGTTCGGTGATTCCTGGTGCCCTTGCGAATGTTGTTCTTATGCTCCTGAGTTCTCACTTTGAGTGGTCTGCTGCTCTCTACTATGTATCCTCTGTCGCACTTGCATGGGGCAGAGTGAATGTTAGGTGGTTCTCCTCTAGTGTTAGCTTGTTTATAGACGTTTCAAGCTATTCTGAAAAGTTGTTATAATTCGGGGCCGTACCGAGTTACTAATTCTGTATTGTAAGTGTTTTTTGTAACTGTGGTTTACATGTTAATTGGGTTAGTCGGCCTATTTCCACAGTTTTGTTCGCTTTTTAACGGGACGTTTCGGAAGCGGACTCTGCTTCCGTCATCAGGCTGGGTGGAACATTCGCAACAAGTGACCATACAGCACGCAGGGAAATCTCGTGAATTTAGAACACCTGAAGGTGTTAAGGTCGACGGTTATTGTGCAAAATCAAATACAGTTTACGAATTTCAGGGGTGTTATTGGAACGGTTGTGAGGAATGTTTTTCCAATCAGGCCAATATTGACCCTAAGCTAGGTGCAAATACATCCATGCTTGCCCGAAACGAAAACAACGGCGGCTCGATCCCAATTTCTACGCGAGCGCGTTTATAACCTAGTGGAAATGCGTGAATGCGAATTTAAAAAACAAATACTTGCAAACGATGAGTTAAGAGCGTTTATAAAGAATCTAGGTGACCAAGATGACGAACCTTTAAATCCACGAAACGCGTTTTACGGCGGCCGCACTAATGCCAGTAAACTGCATCATGAATGTGACGGTATCAGTGAGAAGATCATGTATTATGACGTGTGCTCACTATACCTTTATGTAAATAAATATTGTAAGTATCCTGTAGGTCATCCCAAAGTTCATGTAGGTTTAGATTGTAAGAACATTTCATTGGACACGGTGG
>JARFJB010001973.1:647500-700000 GCA_036346205.1 Vesta saturnalis
TCAAATAAATGTATTGGTAAACAATTCTGCATCATTAGAATCCCAGTATAAGGCGAAGCGTTAAATAACGTGATAAGATTTCCTTAGCGACACCAAAGTAGTTAAATGTGCTATAATTCTCAGTTTATCGAAAATGAAGACTTAACCAATGATTTTAGAAATTCACTATGGGATAGCATTGGAAAGCTCAAGAGAGGCTATCGACTGGTCAAATGAAATATTGGGCGTTCCATTAAAAAAAAATGAGATAAATCCATGTTGTGTTTGTGACTCACCAACAACAATAAAATTTTCTTCAGATTTACATCTGCCAAAAATTAAGCTTTTGATAATTTTTGGTTCTCAGAGATGATCTGTTTTTCATAGAAAATGGGTCATAAATCTCTTCAGGTTGATAATAAACCCATAGTATGTAATAAGTTTTTTCTTGTTTCGGACGTATAAATCGAAGTATTGGTCATTTATACAGGGTGCTATTTAAAAAAGCGGAACTTTGGTATGCCACATATTTATGAAACACCTTGTATAGTTATTATAAGTTTTTGTTATGAACGAATAAGTTCAAAGGTAATTATGTAATTAAAATTATTAATTTTATTAAATACATAAATAAAAGTTTACCTTGAGTAGGATTTGAACCTACGACCTGTACTTTGCTAGAGTACCGCGCTACCAACTGCGCCACCAAGGTTCAAGCCCCAATCGATGTAAATTTTGTCTTTATGTATGTAGAACTGATGTAAATTCTAAATATAATGAGATTACAGTCAAATTACTTATATTAATGGAATGTGAGCCTGCAATATCGCAAGGATTCACACATTCCAAAGCAACTTGACTAATATTAAATTATTATAAGTTTTGTTATGAACGAATAAGTTCAAAGGTAATTATGTAATTAAAATTATTAATTTTATTAAATACATAAATAAAAGTTTACCTCAGTAGGATTTGAACCTACGACCTGTACTTTGCTAGAGTATCGCGCTACCAACTGCGCCACCAAGGTTCAAGCCCCAATCGATGTAAATTTTGTCTTTATGTATGTAGAACTGATGTAAATTCTAAATATAATGAGATTACAGTCAAATTACTTATATTAATGGAATGTGAGCCTGCAATATCGCAAGGATTCACACATTCCAAAGCAACTTGACTAATATTAAATTATTATAAGTTTTGTTATGAACGAATAAGTTCAAAGGTAATTATGTAATTAAAAATTATTAATTTTATTAAATACATAAATAAAAGTTTACCTCAGTAGGATTTGAACCTACGACCTGTACTTTGCTAGAGTACCGCGCTACCAACTGCGCCACCAAGGTTCAAGCCCCTTGTATAGTGGTAAATATTTTTACAGAGTGCGCAATTGACCGCTATATTATCTCACGAAAGCAGAATTAAATTATCTCCAACCATTTAGGTATAGTGGAATAAATACGGAAATTTAGACACCCACTACATATATATATATATATATATATATATATATATATATATATATATATATATATAAATTATTTTAATATTATAAAAAAACCAGAAGTGAGCTCAAACTATGCGTCAGTGGGTTCATTTAGTTGTGGCGTAGACTTTCAGGCGTGTTTTTGTAATACAGTGAAACCTTACACAGGCGGATACCAATGGTTCCAACTTTATTGTCCACTTGTTGGAGATGTGCGCTAACGGGAAAAACTAACTGAAAATATCCGCCGAAATAATGTAATATGAAATAAAACAATAAGTATATTTTCATATGTATGTATTTTTAAGTGAAAACTAAAAGAATATATCAACTATGATACCATACTATGACTTAACTTAACTTTGTTATAACTTAATAGGTAAAAAATAAGATATAAAGCATTAATGCATACATAAAATGAAACACTACATATGTTTGATGGAATGTACAAAATTGAAACTTATTTGAAAAAGTCAGAAATCTTGGCTTGTTTTATATGCAGTTTTCGTAATGACTTTATATATTTTTTTGTTGACGAATTACTGTATAATCATCCATTGCAAATCTCTTTAATTTTTCTGTTGCAATTAGAGCGTCATTGTATGATTTTATTACACATTCTGAGTCAGAAACCATTTATTCATCTTCATTTTCAATATCTTGCATCTGAATTTCGGGCTTATGATCTACACTCACTTCTGTGGGAATCAGGTTATCCATGTTTCTCTTGATCAACCTGTATATTCTGTATATCTGCAACATTTCTCGAAAAATCTTCTGGTTTTCAGTTTTGAATAATTTCTTGATTATTTTTTTTAAAACCTGCTTTATTAAAGCAATTCTGAATTGTGCTATGGAATGACGCTCCTCCATGCCAATTTTATGAAATAAATTGCTTCCAAAATATTAATTGACTTGGAGATTTCCGAGGCCGAACGTATTTCATCCGTTTTACACAAAATGTGCCTCAGGATCGAACTTCTGTAATAAAACTTGAAGTTTTGGATAATGCGTTGATCTAGTGGATGACACACTGAAGTGGTGTTCGGTGGATGAAAGAAAATTTTGATATTCTTCAAATTCATCTCACGTGGATGTAATCCGGGATTATCTAATAACTATCTTCCAGTCTTCAACCTTCATTTTCCGATCGAATCGTGCTAGCCATTCCCTCATTATATCTCGAGTCAGCAGCCAGCTTTGAGGTTTAATTTCCAAATGACTAATAAATCTTTCACAGAAACGTAATTCAAAGCTCGAGGTCGAGCTGCATTCACAATAATTAACAATTCCACTTTCCCGCCATATTCGCACAAAATACTATGGTTTTCAATAGCATTGACCACTTCCATTTTCTTCTGTAATGTTAGTATTTTTGAATAGCAGCCATTATGAATCCGAAATTTGATTTAATAAATACATAATGTGGTGTGCCACTCGTTTGTGTTATCAAACAACAACTGGAAAACGTAAAAAGGGGATTTTTAGCGCACAATGGTAATTCTAAAATGTGCTTTGCAGACCAAGATTTCTCTATATATCTCTGTCTGTTTATATTAACACCATTAAGTTTCTAATTTAAGGACACCGGACCGGTTCGTCTGTACTCATATCGCCTTTTCTTAGTCAGCGATCCTGACGCCGCCAACAAGTTATGTTCCTTTACTGATAAGGTGTGTCTGTTCATTGGAGTTTCGTGTACGGATGTGACAGACTTTAATCGACTTTGGGGAAAATCGTATTGTCTACGTCCGCTCAATAGAGGGTCCGCTCGTAGAGAACTCTCTACTTGCAAAATTATGTCTGTGTTTGGTACCACCAAAAATGTCCCCTAAGAGGGATGTACGTCCAAGAGAGGTGTCCGCTAGGAGAGGTTTCACTGGATTGTGTATTTTAGGTGTAGGTGGTCTTTTCTTTTCGAAGAAAACTACTTCCAGGCTTAGATAGGTATTTGCTTAAGGCATTATAAACGCCTGTAAAAAGATAAATTTTGACTGGCGACAGGAAGATTTATTAGCGAGCCGTTGGACGAGCCTGTCATCTCCTACAACCAGTAAAACTGTTAACTTGCGTATCATGTAATATATTTTATTAATTATTCATATGTAAATAATATTAAAAATGTCTTGTGAGCACTATTACCATAACAGGTAATTAATTGTCAAATTACGGCCACACATACACATGCTATTAACACACAGTTGACTTGTTAAATTTTGGTAAGTGAGCAGTTTCTAATGGTATATTACATAACGAGCTACGCCAGTGGTAAATATTGCACAAGCGGGAATTTTCACACGTGGCGACATCAATTCGAAACTAAAAGGCCCACGTGTTTTTTACTTTCGTATTGGGTACAATGAGAACAGTATTATTTTCTGTACAGTGAATTATGATATATACTCTTAAACCACTTTCCTACATGGTCGAAGAAAAATTATTATAACACAATGGTATTTACTAGTTAAAAATAATAAGGCAATTTTAGGAATTATTTTGGATAAATTTGGATAGTTCTAGGCATGTAAGGCGATACAGACTAATTTGGCAATATTTAATAACACAAATACGTAGTTAATAGATGAGATTAACAATTCCGAGTCGGTTTTAAAAGTCATTTTAGGTGAAATTAAATTGTTATTGATTTAAAAATTGTAATACGTCAAAGGCGTAGTTAGTAATTGAAATTAATAGCTTACCTAATGGTGGTTTCAAAAAAATTTCAGGCGAAACTTGATTAGATAACTATTTATTTATAAGGCGACACAAATTAGTTTGGAATATCATGTTCGGAGCGGAAGTTGAAGAGACATAAGATGTAGGGATCACTTTTATATGCAGGTGTTATCAGGTAATGTGATTCGGCATATGAAACTCTTATAGTTTTACTAACTAAGAAAACAGGCGGATCACGGTGAAAGATGGATTCTGATCTTACTAGACAAGCTGGCGGGTAATACTCTTGACATGGCGGAGGGATATTATCAGGTACCTATAAACTCAAACTCTAGTGATAAAACGTTTATTACTCGTGACGTACAGTACAAATATTTGAGTGTTCTATTTACACTGGCGAATGCCCAGCCGGAGTTCCAGTAAATTATGAATAACATTCTAGGAGATTTCCCACACGACGAGCTGTTAGTATATATGGACGATCTAATAATACCATCCACTAACGTGGCGAACGGGTTAACTCTTCTTGATAAGGAGTTTGAACTAGTGAGGGAGGAGGTGGTTAAGGAGATGTTGGCGTCGGGACCAGTTTAGGAATTGTGTGATAGAAAGGTGAAAACTAAGTTGCGTTTGGGGTTTAGGCGCTTTGTGGGTTAGAAGGCGAAAAGGTAAAGACCCCGTGTAGAGAGCAGTGGAGTATTTTAGTCGAATTACCACCTTAACCGAAAAAGCGTATTTTAGCGATGAGCTTGAGGCAAGTTGTGATGGAGAGCGTTTAGAGTGTATCTGATTGTCATGAAATTTTTGGTGGTGACTGAATGTGTGGCAATAAGGGGCCCTTTCAAAAAAAGATTTTATTCCATAAAAACTCGACAGTGGCAGACTTAGGAGTACGTCTTAGACTTGTAATATAGGCCTGGCGCAAAGGTGCAGCATGTGGCTTAGCGTATTATGTTAGGTGGTGTGTAAACGATTTCTGGTGCATAGTTAAACTTGCAGGGTCTCGGGGCAATAAGAAAAAGAAATTTAATCTGGTTAAGGAGGTGTTGATGTCGGGACAAGTTTTGGTGTTGTGTGACATACATGTGTCACGTGTCAATAAAGAACGTAAATCACGTGCAAACAATCATTTCGACGTCTAGGACTAATTTAGCATCTAGAAGGAAAGGCAAAACAGAACAACAGTAGAGGTGTTTAGTGCAAGTATCCAGCACGAACATTCTCCCTGAAATTATTTGGAGCACCAGTAACACGGTGAACTCAAGTTCTAGGAATTATTCTGCGTAGTTGAATTCGCCGGTTGCTTACCACTGTGTAGTAACTGATTAGACTGGCGATGACGAAACACTAGTTAGTGGTATGGGCAGAGTCGATGAGAACCCTTTTAATTCGGTTGAATCCAGTTTCTTAGGAAGGAAAGAGTCTATGTAACCACCTTCAAGAGATTACTTCCAACATGATAGGTCAGTTAAGGACAAACCATGTTACGGCGACCCTTACCTTAAAGCGGGCTGCTCGGTGAATGTTGACACTTTGTGATAAGACGGGGAAGGTCTACCAAACATAAGGTGGGCGATTTGGTGGTTAATGGTTGCCCAGGTAAGTAACAAATTGGTGAATAAATTTGATGGACCCTGCAGAGCAGCAAGGGTTCTATCTAACGATAGGTGTGTGATAGCGGCAAGAAAAGATAAAATGTGTTAGAAGTTAGAAGTGCCTTCTAGCGACAGTCAAGGTTAATTCTTTGAGACAATACCCATGGATGGATGAATGTGATAGTATGAAAGGTATGAGGTGGACATTGACGTCGATAGGAAAGCCGTTTATCAAGATTTACTTTATAAAAGTAAAACAAAAGGGCAAGGAGTCGTATGAATAAATATTTAGGTATTTTTTTTATTATATATTAAAAGTTAGCACTTAAAATTAATTATCTGAGAGAAAACAGTACTGTGAATACTAATATTAAAAATGCAAATTTTCTTAAGTACATACATCGCAAAGCTGTATTAATTGAAATACTAATACTGTTACATGTTTATATCATAGTTACAAAATCCTTCTAAACTTTCATAATTATTTATAAAAAATATATTAAAATGCCTTGGAACGAGTAAGTTGATAGATAATGTAAGTGCAGTATGTACGTAATAAATTGTATCTACTAATACTTTAATAAAATACCCTTAGCAAACTTATTAACTATAAATGCATACCAATGTGGTACCATTTTTTAACATCGTACAACCATATCAATATTTGGTGTTTATGGCAGTGTGTTGCATTCAAACTTTAAAAGTAAGCGACAGAAATATTTAAAATACAGTCCTAATATCATTAGTGGATAGTATTTACCACACTTTGCACTTATGCTTTGGATTCATTTTTGTTCCCAATGGACAATTAAAATCTGTCGCGAAATCTTCAAAATTACTGAGGGGTCCAATTATTCTAAATCTTGCTGGTGCATGTTCATCCGTAGCTAATAGATTTGATAGAGTTTCTACTCTTTGTTTTATACACCAACAACTTGCAACAGAAATCCCAAAAAAGTTGTTTTGGGGTATAATCAAGTCCTGGTAGTTTTGGTTCTTGACCATTACGCTTTACCCATGCGTTGTATGCCAAATATGCTTCTTTGATTCCACCATTATCTGCAATATTTTCACCTTGAGTTAGTTCTCCATTTATCTGTAAAAAACAATTTAGTAATACAGTAACTAATGATTTCAAATTACTGACCTGTATATTCACTTCGGGAATTGTGTAGTTAGAATACTGCTCAATAATGCATTTAGCTTTCTTCAAAAATGCATTATTTGTATCTTCAGCCCACCAATCCTCTAAGTTACCGTCAATGTTTAATTTTCTTCCCTGATCATCAAATCCGTGTGTAATTTCATGACCAATGAAGTATCCAATACCACCGTAATTCATAGCTTGCAGTCTTTCCTTATTATAAAATACATTCTGTAATATGGCAGCTGGAATTTCTACAAAACCAGAATAAATTTTATGATAAAATAAAATGTTAAATGATTACGAATGGAGTTTTCATAGCCCGCGTAAGCCGCATTAATCTCAGTAGCACCGTAACGTGTCCGCCAATCGCCACTGTCAAATTTTCTCGATAACAAGGTTTCTTCTAATCCACGATCAAATATTGTAATATTTCGAACATGATCTATACAACTGCCAGGTTCTAAGGTTAACTAAAATGGTATTTTGTTAATTTATCTGCATGTCTGTAATGAATTACTTAACTGTAGCGTAATGCTCATTCAATTTGTTATTATCGAGTAATTCATCAGCATAACCAATAAATGGTTTCATGGCTTCAGCTTTTTTTATTGCAGTTTCTTTAGTTTTACTATCCATCCAATCTGTTTGTTTCAAAATTACAATAAATTCTTTCTTTATATCATCTACCATAGCTTCTGCACTTTTCTTTGATTCTGGACCAAAATGTTTTCTAACGTACATTGAGGAACTGGCTATATCAAAACTGCAAGTTAGAGTATAATTTAATATAAACCATTTTTTTACTTTTGTATTGTGTTTTAAAATCTTCATAGACGTACCAGAGTTACATTTCTAACTATTATTATCAT
The DNA here is from genome assembly GCA_036346205.1 of Vesta saturnalis. Lineage (NCBI taxonomy): Eukaryota > Metazoa > Arthropoda > Insecta > Coleoptera > Lampyridae > Vesta > Vesta saturnalis. Next base: position 655,256 of record JARFJB010001973.1, read on the forward strand.
TATTATTTATTACATACTAGCAGTACCCGACGTGCTTTGGTACGCTCAAATATAAAACACAGTTTTCCTCTCATGCCAAGAAAAAACAATTTATTAAGTAGGGTTATAGACAATTTTTTTTCAAGTGCCATTACAAAATAATAACTCATATAACCACGAAAACATATATATATATATATATATATATATATATATATATATATACAGAAGGTATCTATATTAATAATTTTCAGATTACCGAAGTTAAGCGGAAAGTACTTGGACGGGGACCGAGTTCAAGTGCAATTACAAAAATACTAACACATATAATCATGAAAACTGTGGACATAAACCTTGGTATTGAGGTCTTCTTATACAAGCAGCTCTCAATCATTCATTTCATGCAACCAAATTTTCAAACATCGATTGCAGACAAAATTCACGATATATATATATATATATATATATATATATATATATATATATATATATATATATAGGGTGACCCACTTAAGCGGGATTGCTCCATAACTCCCTTACTGTTACAAATATGAAAAATGTCACATAAAAGTTGTCAACAGTCATAAACCACACGTTTTAAAATTATTTTCAGAAATGGCGGACTTCCGGTTATAACGGAAACTCACCCCAACTTCGTTATTTTAAATAGAACAACCTATATATTATTACATTTTTGAATTCCTCGTTGAATTTAAAGGTCACTTTAATAACCATACAATGGGTCTACGTTGCATTGATTCTGAGTTATTTGACATTTTGTAGAAAAAATGACGTTTACAGTGCCTCCGAGAACTTTCAATATCTCGAAGACGGATACCGGTAGAGAGATGTGGCTTTCGTTTTTTACTTCAGAGAAGGGTAACGCAGGATACCGTACCGCATAAATCTTTGACGCCAGTAACGCATTTCTTTGGCATTCTCCAAGAATAAAAGTCATGTCAAACAACAACATTTTAATGGAAATGTCTTGTAGAAACACTTATACTGATACACAAGACAGCAAAGCACTACAGAAGCTCGAGACACTGACGTTTCTTATCAGTTGTTTAAAATAATTGACAAACGTTTTCCAAAGCACCGCAGCAATGCGCAATAAAAACTGAAATTAGATAAAAATGTGAATATCTCGAAAACTATCACTCCAAAATAGCGATAATGTTACATCAATGGAAAGGAAATTTAATTTCCTATCCGCAGATGTAAGAAAATATGGGTGGTTCCATTTAAAAAATCAAGTTTATCCATGTTTGAGAAAAATTATTTTCGGAGCGATAGAAAATTATTGAATTTTAAAAGCAAGATTTTGGCAATGAATGAGAATGATGCGGTACCCTTTTCGGAAGTAAAAAACGAAAGCCACATCTCTATTATACCGGTATCCATCTTCGAGATATTGAAAGTTTTCGAAGGCACTGCAAACGTCATTTTTTCTACAAAATGCCAAATAACTCAGAAGCAATGCGACGTAGACCCATTATATGGTTATTAAAGTGACCTTTAAATTCAACGAGGAATTCAAAATGTAATAATACATAGATTGTTCTATTTAAAATAACGAAGTTAGCATGAGTTTCCGGTATAACCGGAAGTCCGCCATTTCTGAAAATTATTTTAAAACGTGTAGTTTATGACTGTGGACAACTTTTATATGACATTTTTCGTATTTGTAATAGTAAGGAGTTATGGAGTTTAATGGGCCACCCTCTATATACAGGGTGAGTCAGTTTTTGTAGACAAACTTTAACATGAGATAGAACACATGTTTCTAAAAGAAAAGTTCCTATAAACATATGTCGTAGAAGGCTTGGTTTCCGAGATACAGGGTATTATAACTCGAATTATAACGAATTATAACGAATGCTTAGATTTTTTTCATGTTGGGGGATAATGTCTATTAATTAAGGGTCATAAAACAAGCGATAAGAATGTTCACAAACTTGCACAGTGGCGGAGTGGAGGGTGCTCAACCCTTTCATAAACAGAACTTCTACGCCAATGACTATTTTAAAAAACTGTAATTTTCATTATCTACATACAGCTTAACAAAAATAATGTACCTTCTTCTGTTTCGAAATTCCTGTGCGTTTCCGAGTTATTTTGATTTTAGTGTTTGATGTGGTACTAAGTTAAGTAATGTGCTTTATGTGAATAATTGAATATAAAGTTTATAATAAAAAGTAATAATAAAACATTTAGAGCCATTTTAGTACCTAACGATCGTTTCTTTAAAATTTCAAATACATTTTCATTTATAAATAGGTAGGTTATCGTTTTTTTAGTATCCATTGTTGTTATCTTCGTATAAAAGAAATGCATAATTATTATTGTTATGCGGTCAATACTTTCTGTATAATTATGTATATATCAATTTCGCCATAAACATGTATGTAGTTTTTAAGTGAGATTCTAATAAGTCATAGACCGCTGCTCACTTGCTCTCATTAAAGAGCCGCCACTGTATCAAGCCATACTCAAATACAAATTGTAAATTGAAATCTGTTTAGTACACTAATTTTAACAATCCTTATTTATTATTGTAACAATAATTAATAATTGTGAAATTAATCAGAATTCTTAGCAATAACGATTTATAAATAAATAACAATAACACTAGTATAATAAAATTAGACACTTTGTTCAAAATGTAAACCGTTCTTTTCAATACACATTTCACACCGACGTACAATAGAACGTCTTAAGTTAATTAAACGATTCACCCTTATTTCATTGCAAGCATCTCTGATGCGATTGTGAAGTTCTTCAAGTGTATTAACCGGAGTGGTATACACTTTTTCCTTCATGAATCCCCATACAAAAAGCCAAGTGGCGTTAAATCGTGGTATTGGACTTCCACGACCTATCCACCTCCCGGGTAGTTATTGTTTAGCCAATTTCTTACATTTCTGCCATAATGGGCCGGACATCCATCAAGTTGAAACCAAGAATGTCCTCTTAAATTCAAAGGAATGTCTTCCCACATATTAGCATGTTCTTCTTCTAAAAATTGTAGGAAATTTTCTGAATTTACACGTTGTGGCAAGAAATAAGGTCCAAACACGTAGTTGCCGTAAATTCCAATCCAGACATTTGTACTAAATTCATGTTGAAAACTTCTTGGTCGAATGGCATGTCGGTTTTCATGTGCCCATATATGCAGATTGTGAAAGTTTATGATACCACGACGAGTAAAACAGGATTCATTAGTCCACAGTATGTTGGATAAGAAATCTCTATTATTTTGAATGGAGTTAAGAACCCACCTACAATAATTAAGTCTTCGTTCGGCGTCATCTGGACATAAACCATGAACAGGTTGAAAATTATATGGGCGTCTGTGATCCCGTTTTAAAACCCGGAAACTTTACTTTGGGAAATACCAAGAGCAACAGCAGTACGTCGAGTACTTGTCGTGGGGTTCCTATGAAATTCACGCAATATACCCTCTCCAATTCTATCTCGTCCACGGTTGTTCTGTCGGCCCCATGTACATTTTTCAAACCCTGGTTAACAAATCGACGATGGATACTCACAAAACGGAATGACGAGGTTGTCGTCTATTTGGAAATCTTCTCCGATACTCCTAGCTGCGTACCTTAAATTCCCATTTGCGAACCCATAAATAAAATGAATGTCGGCTTGTTCGTTATTTGTAAATGTAAACGGCATGTTACACTAATTGAAAGCTGGCAAATCAAATGAAATAACTTTTGAACTTAAAACAATAATTAATAACAGTGAAATTATTCAAGATGATGCAAGTGTTTGTAAAAAGTCAAACTGTCGTTTCAAAATATAAAATTTAATACTTACTTGTTTTCCAAGGAGTATCATATTTTGTTGCAATGAAATAAGGGTGCATCATTTAGTTAACTTAAGACGTTCTATTGTACGTCGCTGTGAAATGTGTATTGAAAAGAACGGTTTACATTTTGAACAGAGTGTCTAATTTTATTATACTAGTGTTATTGTTATTTATTTATAAATCGTTATTGCTAAGAATTCTTATTAATTTCACAATTATTAATTAAGTACCTATTTTACAATAATAAGTAAGGATTGTTAAAATTAGTGTACTAAACAGATTTCAATTTACAAAAGTCTTGTATTTGAGTATGGCTTGATACAGTGGCGGCTCTTCAATGAGTGCAAGTGAGCAGCGGTCTATAACTTATTAGAATCTCACTTAAAAACTACATACATGTTTATGGCGAAATTGATACATACATAATTATATAGAAAGTATTGACCGCATAACAATCATAATTATACATTTCTTTTTATACGAGGATAATAACAATGGATACTAAAAAAACCGATAACCTACCTATTTATAAATGAAAATGTATTTGAAATTTTAAAGAAACGATCGTTAGGTACTAAAATGGCTCTAAATGTTTTATTATATCTTTTTATTAAAAACTTTATATTCAATTATTCACACAAAGCACATTACTTAACTTAGTACCACATCAAATACTAAAATCAAAATAACTCGGAAACGCACAGAAATTTCGAAACAGAAGAAGGTACATTATTTTTGTTAAACTGTATGTAAATAATGAAAATAACAGTTTCTTTAAAAATAGTCATTGGCGTAGAAGTTCTGTTTATGAAAGGGTTGAACACCCTCTCCACTCCGCCACTGTGCAAGTTTGTAAACATTCTTATCGCTTGTTTTATGCCCCTTAATTTATAGACGTTATCCCCAACATGAAAAAATCCAAGCATTAGTTTATGAGTTATAATGAAAATTTGAGAAAAAAATTATATTCAACACCCTGTATCTCGGAAACGAAGCCTTCTACGACATATGTTTATAGGAACTTTTCTTTTAGAAACATGTGTTCTATCTCCTGTTAAAGCTTGTCTACAAAAACTGACTCACCCTGTATGTATATATATATATATATATATATATATATATATATATATATATATATATATATGCAGTGATGAGCAAATATGTGGAACCAAGTAAATATCTCTGGAGTTTTTAGAGATATTAATATGAAATTTGGAAGGTATATAATGCAATAAATTATGCATTTGTTTTGATTCTTTTTAACGATTTTGAGCTTTTGGTTTAACCGAAAGTAATGTTGACTTTACATTTTTTAATCACGCACCCCGTATATTATTTTAAATTTGTATAGAGTATTTTATTACGATTTCAAACATATAGGTTTCACTATATTTTATTTCAAATGCGACTGAGATTTTAACAAAAATAGTACTTCTGGAGACAAAATCAAATTAGATATAGTAGTTCATGAAACAAACACAAGAATCACATTATAACACAAATGAAAGTTGTGTAAATAAAACAACAAAATTATACAAGAGTACTACACAAACTGGAAATAAATTTAACGTACTAAATGTTCAAACTGTGCACCGCTTACTTCTTGAAAGTGCTATTCTGTTCGTAAATTCTCTTCCAAGATTGGTTATTACTTCAGGTGAGAATTTTCGAGTCTCCTGGACTATTCTATCGGCCAGTTATTGCAAGGTGTTTGGTCGGTGACAATAAACTTTTGACTTCAACTAACCCCATAGAAAATAGTCTAAAGGAGTCAGATCGGGGGATCGTGCAGGCCATTCAATGGTACCTCCTCTTCCAATCCATTTTTTGGGAAATGTCCTATCTAAGTGATCTCGAACAACGCGAGAGTAATGTGGTGAAGCCCCGCCCTGTTGAAACCAGATATTATTTGGAAGTTGTCGATTTCTCTCTAACGCCAGATTCACTTGAGTATCTAAAAGTTCTAAATACTTATTGGCATTTAAAGTGTCTTCTAAAAAGAAGAGTTCAACAATCCTATTTTTATAAACACCGTCTCAAACGTTCAATTTTTGGACACGTGGCCTCTTGCACCCAGTAAGGGTTAGTTTGTGACCAGTAGCGACAGTTATATTGATTAACTGTACCGTTTAAACAAAACGTAGCCTCGTCTGAAAACACTATATTTCTTATAAAATTATTGTCGCGATTCCAAACATCCATGACTGTTTCACAAAATTCTAACCGTCTGTCGAAATAGTTGTCGGACAAGATGTATTTTGTATGGATGGTATTTTTTTTAATATTCTGCCAACTGAACGACGGCTAATTTCGTAAATATTAGAGAGTTCATTAGTAGACAAATGATGACCTTCTTCTAAAGATAGCGCAATATTTTGAGCTACTTCGTCGTTTGTAGCAGTTTTTGATCGTCCACTTTTTGGTAAATTGCCGAGTGTGCCACATCTATTATCGTTGTAAAGTTTTTGTAACGACTGAACGTGATATTTGTCGATTTGGACGAATATCATTAAAAAGATTACAAACTTCTTGATGCGTTCTTCTTCTGTCGCCAAAGCCAATCATCATTAATATTTCTATTCTTTTTCTTTCATTTAATTCGGGCATTTTGCATTTTAGTTAAAAAAATGCTTACTTAATTTGAGAACTACAGTCACTGGTACATTAAGTTTTATAAGCTACTAGATCTAATTTGATTTTGACTCCAGAAGTACTATTTTTGTTAATATCTCAGTCGGCTTTGAAATAAAATAAAGCGGAACCCATATGTTTGAAATCGTAATAAAATACTCTATACCAATTTAAAATAATGTACGGGGTGTGTCATTAAAAAATTTAAAGTCGACATTACTTGGTTCCATATATATATATATATATATATATATATATATATATATATATATATGTGTGTGTATATATATATATATATATATATATATATATATATATATATATATATATATATATATATATATATATATATATATATATATATAGATTTTAAGTACGAGTGTATCGTGCATATTACATCATAACATCTATGCCTGTCTTTGTGATGTAACCGAAAACATACGGATAAATTTAAACATTTAAACTGTTTCAAAAAGGAATAAGGTGTAAGGCTATTGAAGAACTAAGATGTCTTTTGTTCCTGTACTATTGATTGGTAGATTTGAAAACAGTTGAAATGTTTCTGTGGCAAGGTCTTCAAAAGTGGATTGAAATGTCATGAGTGAGCCAAAAAATTTAACTTATTTAATTCTGATAATAAATTTAATTGGAACCAAGGTTGGAGAAATTGTATAAAACATTTCTTGGGAGCTCTATCCAATTGTGTGCATATTAACCTATCCTGACCAAATGTTGACTTAACTGATACACTTTTCCGAAAACGTACTTCACAAAATCAAATAATAAGAGTCGGTTAATGGGATATGCCTTAAGGTGTAGCCTGAGAAGCCTCAACATTGGTTTCTTGACCCTAGAACACTAATTATGACCAAATATTAACTCACGTCCAATTGCTCGAAAATTAATCAAAAATACCATAGGTTAAATTAAATAAATAAATAAATATATATATATATATATATATATATATATATATATATATATACAATGTGTCCCAAATTCGCTTCTGTATAAAGGGATCTCGGGTTCTGTTATACTTACGGCAAAGGTTAAATGGGGAAAGTTTTAGAGGAAGCATTCGATATCCGGTTTCAGATTTACGATCGGTCAATTGGTTTTGAAAATATCGGCGAAAAACTGAAAATGGCGGATTTCGTTTTTCGCCAGTAAATCCGAAATGGTTAATTTGACAGCGGTCACAATGTGAGATTATTCGGACACATTTTAAGACGAGTAAGATGGCGTGTGACAATCGTCTTTTGTTATCCCACAATCTGCCTCAACCTTCATATTTCTTATTGCCGCCATATTGGATTTTCGATTTTTGAAAGAGCGCAATATTTCCAGTTTAGTGATGTCTCACAACTGCATAAAAGATTAGAGTTTCATCGAAATATCACACTTTCTAAAGTTAGGTCTTATTTATTATTAGTAGGCCATGATTTATTTGTCGCAAAATAACATTAATAAATAATGTATAAAATTCTTTGAATTTTCAATAAAACATGAAATTAAATAACGACCTCTCAACAAGACAAATCTTTTGGGATAAATTCCCAGCTATCATTAATCATTAATAGTCATTAATTTAATTAATACTTGAACCTTTGAACAACCTACAATAAAATTACAATTACAATTAATTTACAGATTTGCAAAATGACGTCCACTTACATCGAGCCATTTTTGACAATTGGTGACTGTTTTCGTACAACCCTAGCAAGTGTATTTCCGTTAACACTATTTCTAAATGTATCCAAAACTCTCTGTCTGAGGATTTCTATGGTCGCAGGAGGATCAAACTCGTAGACCTCATTCTTTGCGTGACCCCAGAGGTAGCAATCCAAGGGCGAAAGGTCAGGGGATCTAGGAGGCCAAGATATTGGACCATTTAATGCAATAATTCTTTCATCAAACTGCTCCTTAAGAAGTTCCTGACTTGAATGGTGTTGTGTGCCGGACATCCATCCTGTCGAAACCAGGTTCTTCTGAACTCATCTTCGGTGAGAGTAGCTCATAAAGCCGGCACAACCTGGTTTCGTAAAAGCTCTAGGTACCTCTGTCCGTTTAAGTTATAGTCAAACAAAAGTGGTCCTATAAGTCGATTTCCTGCAATGATTAATAATTTATAATACATAGGTGCCCAATTAAAATAGGTAAGTTAGATTAAATTACCAATAATCCCACACCAAACGTTACTTCCAAATCTGGTCTGTAGACGTCTCTCTGCCACTTCGTGAAGGTTTTCTACAGCCCAATGATGAATGTTGTACTTATTAAAACTTCACAATTCGTAAACCTACTCTCATCAGACCACAAGAGATGATTAACAAAATCAGGATTTTCATTACACATTCTAGTATACCACTGCAGAAGCGCAATCGTCTTGGAAAATCAGTTTCCTTAAGTCCTAACTATTTTGGGTTTGTATGGATAGTAGTTATTCTTTTAACACTCTTTGTACCGTTGATTTTGACACACGAATTTCCCGTCCTACCGTTCTTACCGATGCACTGTGGTTTTCGTTGACAGCTTGTAAAATGTGCCTGTCACGATTTTCATAAGCAATATTGTATCCGCTTTTAGGTTATTCGAAGGCCCCATAGTTAATTAAATTAATTACAATTTTTCTGAAGTGGGTTTATGAGGCTGCCGTCGTTCGGGTACATCTCTAAATACCTCGCTGAGGTAATGTCGGCGTTTCTGTTTGACTGCAAGTAAAGCGCTAACATGTCAAACTTTTCTTCATTTGAATAGGGAATACCGTCACGTTTATGATTTTAATGACAGAAAAGCGTACTACTTATCCAAACACTACTTTGAATTATTTAACGTCAAAGTCAGAGCCACCTTATATGGAAAAAATGAAACCCAATTTTACTGACAAATAAATCATGTCCTGCTAATAATAATAAATAAGACCTAACTTTAGAAAGTGTGATATTTCGATGAAACTAATCTTTTATGCAGTTGTGAGACATCACTAAACTGGAAATATTGCGCTCTTTCCAAAAATCGAAAAATCCAATATGGCGGCCATAAGAAAAATCAAAGTTGAGGCAGATTGTGGGATAACAAAAGACGATTGTGACATGTCATACAAGCCATCTTATTCGTCTTAAAAATTGTCCGAATAATCTCAGATTGTGACAGCTGTCAAATTAACCATTTCGGATTTACTGGCGAAAAACGAAATCCTCCATTTTCGGATTTTCGCCGATATTTTCAAAACCAATTGACCGATCGTAAATCTGAAACCGGATATCGAATGCTCTAAGCGGCCTCTAAAACTTTCCCCATTTAACCTTTGCCGTCAGTATAACAGGAGCCGAGATCACTTCATAGAAGCGAATTTGGGACACATTGTACATATATATATATATATATATATATATATATATATATATATATATATATATATATATAGATAGATTTTAAGTACGAATGTATCGTGTATCTTACAACACAACATCTTTGACTCTCTTTGTGATGTAACCGAAAACACAAGGGTAAACGCACATTTAAACTGTTTCAAAAAGAATAAGGTGTAAGGCTATTGAAGAACGACTTTAAACCCAGTAGTGGTCACCAAGAGAGATGAAGCTAAGATGTGTTTTGTTCCTGTACTATTGATTGGTAGATTCGAAAACAGTTGAAATGTTTTTGTGGTAAGATCTTCAAAACTGATCCACTTTTCCGAAAACGAACTTCAAAAAATCAAATAACAGTCGGTTAATGGGAGACGCCTTAAGGTGTAGTCTGAGCAGCCTCAACATTGGTTTCTTAACCTTAGAATACTAATTATGACCAAATATTAACTCACGTCCAATTGTTCAAAAATAAATCAAAAATATCATAAGTTAAATTAAATAAATTACCTAAAAAAAATGAGGTTTGGTTTATATGGAAGCCTATGGCAGTGAATATCGTAATAAAAAGAAAAGTTTTCATGTAATATTTTAAAAGTGGTCTGTCCCTCTAACCCTAGGGGGGGGTGGTAATTTAAGATCTTCCAATATGCGATATTCGTCAAAATGAAAAACAAATGTTTTTAATACATTAATAAGTTATACGTGCGTAACGTACTCCGTTCATTTCGCAAAGTCACACTCAAAGCAACTTGTTACGTAGTTAGCTATTATATATTTTAGTTGCACCCCCGAACAAGAACAATAACTGCTCGAATATCCTGGAATTTCTACTTAAGGTGTTATATAGCAGAATGGTGATGAGTATGGTATTTGCAAAATTGTTACGTTTTAATTTTTATCTTCGACTTAACCAACATTGTTTGCATACACGATTTTGTAAAAGTAAAAACAAAAAAATAATGAACGTCGTATGATTTATATTGAAAAAGATTTTATTCTAAACAAAATTTATTAAGCATACGATAGTCGAAAAATATTAAATCAGTGTCATATAATATTTATTAATAATAATTATTTTGTGTTATTTTGTTTAATGTAATAAAAAAATGCTTTAAATCCTTTAACCGTGTTCACCTGTTCTAACCGCCTAATCAAACCATCTTCTTTTGAAAGTTTAATGTTAAAGTAGTTTCTTTGTTGTACTATTTGAAATCTGAGGAACAAATTTTAGAAACGTAGCGGTTTAATAAAATTGCTAGAGTGAAAAGTAAAAACAAAAATTTAATAGTGCCCACTTTGTCTAAAACAAGTTGTATGGGGAAATATGCCCATTGGAATGTATTTTGCAAAACTAATTGTTTGTAATCCCCTCATAAAACACTGATGTTACACATCTGCAGTAACTACAGGTTACGTATCATATTTACCTTGCAGTTGTTTTTGATACACATTCACTCCATCTGGCTTCTCGTGCTTGGGTTCCTATAATTACTCCAGTATATTGTTGTTCCCGGTTTCTAACCACGTCAGGCAAAAACATTTCAAAAGATCTTATTGCGTCAAACATAAGATAGTTTGCTAACACTCTAAAATAAACCAGTTAATTTTTTTTAGTATTGATATTTATTAAACCTTTTGCTAGTTTGTTGAAGTATATCTGCAATCACTCCTATATATTGTGGAGAATGGACACTTACAGTAGTGTTGCTATTAACTTGAGATTCAGGCAACAGCACAATATTATTAATAAACTCTATCCAATAAATGTTAGGATATTTCTGTTGTAATTCACTTACAGTCATAGGATTATATAAAGATGCTCTATCTCTTCGCTCTTCATCTGACTGACTGTTCTAAAATAAAACATGGTATTAGAAAATAATTTCTTTTTTTGTACAGTATTCTTTATACTCGTACGTATAAAGGAGAAATAAATCGCAAAGTTCTTGTAGGAGTACTTTAGAAATGGTAGTTTCACTAATGGCATCAAGCCTAATCCCCAAATAACGCATTTGTACCACCAAAACAACCACTATACAGCCAGAAAGGGGGAGCTGAAATATACACTGGAAAAAATACAAAGAAGTACCAGGGCCATCCCCATCAGGGAATGAGGTCCATCGCCCAAAATTATAATAGGGAAGCGCGATAGCGTGGCACATCGCCATAAAGCCCTTAATTAACTTTTCAACGGTATTCCAATTTTAATTTACTTTTGAAGAAAATGGTTTCTAAAACGTGAACGGTGTTGCAGTAAAAAATGGAAAGACCTGGCCTTAATTTTCTAATTGCGTCAAAAATAACACTATACCTAAACAGATATAACAGGTACTATAAATACTGTATTAATATTGTGGGAATCATTAAAAAATTAATTAAATATAGCAAGTAAACCAATCATCCGTGAGAAATAATGGAAGATTAGTCCTGCCACAATACTCAGAAGTAGTACAAATATAAGAAGTTGAGAGCTTTTAAGTACACACACACACACGCACGCACGCACGCACGCACGCACGCACGCACGCACGCACGCACGCACGACACACACACACTCACACACAAAAGAAACTTTTACCCTTTTACACATGAACGGACCCTTTTCTTATTTTATTTAAACAGGCAGTATTGTGCTCTCAACAAGATCAGCAATGTAAGTACTTTTTGATTTGTTTTAATGTTTAAACAACGATTGGCTGGTCCTATTCTACGATCCAATTACCTTCTATGTTTTCCTGTGTGAAACTTTCATTTCAGTTCAGTATTTGAGAAGGAAAAGAGTAGTTCCCGTTTCTCTCTGAATCCACTTAAATGAGTACGTAACGAATAAAAGTATTTAAATGTGCATTATTACTATTTACCAAAACATTATCTATTTCTTCAACAGAGGTACATTTATACTAAGAAAAAAACTTATTACAATTAACGTCGGGTTTGCACATTATACTTTACGGCGTGCTTGAAATTGAGAAACCTGTTAAAAATTATGCCCAACCTTTGAAACTCAGGCAACATACAATTTATGTCCAAATAAGAAATTCATCAAAATTGGCGCAACAGAGTGAGGACCAAATTTGGATCCTGAAACATCGAAGTTCATGTTTAAAGAAGTGGATGAAACTGAGAAAAAGGAATGACTAGCCAAAGAGAAGCGAACATCAGAGCAACGACATAGTGGAAGACTAGTTATACAATCAAAGAAGTTATGTAAACCCGATTACTAGGTAAGCCCAAACATACATCCTGGTCCATCCCTGAATGAAGTAAAACTAAGGATGGCCTTAACGAGTCACTACTCGAAGGAGGTCTAGCAATTAATAAGCACATTTGAAGATACAATAAGAACATCAAGAGCGTAATATAATCATTCAAAGACCTATTACTTAATTTAACTTAATTAAACTTTTATATGTTCAAATGGTGTATTTTTATATCTATATTTTACATAAATCTACGCAAGCGCAAGCGCAAACGCAAACACAAACGCGAACACGAACACGATCACGAGCACGAACCCGAACGCGAACCCGAACGCGAACGCGAACGCGAACGAGAACGCGATGTTCTCTAAATAAGATGATTGTGTATTTATTGTGTTATTATGCAAGATGACGGAAATATTGTATTGTATTATATCAGCTCAATTAGTTCACGTCTGGTGACACCAACATTTAAATAAATAAAAAATCAACCATAATACAGTTTTAAAATTCCAATTTTTTATATTTCGCAAATGGCCATGTTTATCACTCAAATGACATTTAGTCAAATACTTACATTGGCAAGTTTTTGCATAAAATCTATTAAATTTTTCACTTCATATTTTGCAAATGACTTATCTGCTCCAAACAACACTGCCAAATCAACCAATAATTCAGAATACGCCTCTACAGTTTCGTCATCAGTGCCCAATAGAAGATTATCTTTATTAATATCTAACTCTGGTTGGTCTATCTAAAAAATATTAAGCAATTTATCCTCAGTACTCATTACATAGTTGAAGAGCATTACATATAATAGAATTTGAGAGGAATTTTTCATATCTGGTAGTATATCTAGCTTTATAAACTTATTATAACTTAATCCACTTCTTCTGAATTTGTAAACAGATTGCTGCCAGTCAAATCCATTTTCATTCCAATTCATATTTTCAGCAATTGGAAATCCACCTAATTTTTTGACAAGATCAATAATTGGCATTAAACCAGTAATTTCCGTAGCAGTTGTGTTCATGCACGATTGATAAAATGTTTTTAAGAAAACAAAAGGTCTAATATCATCTTTTCTTACTGGAGATTCGTAGAGTATTCGTAATTGTTGTTCTAATGTATCACCTGCTTCTGTAAATGGACTAACTTCCATTTTATCATCAGGAATGATAGTGTCACGTATAAAACCACCACAAGCAAATTCGTAAAAGTCTGTACATGGATCAATTTTTGGATTTAGGTAACTTGTAATTTTTGCTGCTGCTTTTACGCATCCTGGACTGTTGCATATTTCTCCACTGAAATAAAAAAAAATAGATTAGTATTGATTATTATAAATGTTTATATGGTTGTATTAATATGCTTCATGTAATAGTTTCGTAGTAAAACTGGAAAGATTTAAAGATTTCTTAATTCTAAGTTGATTATCAGACACATTTACTTCTCAACCATCACAGGAAATATTTCTTTTACATAACATACAAAAGGCGAGTTTACTTTACAAAAACTCTTAGTGCGCATTCATATATTGGAAAATACATATACTATTACGTTTCCAAATGTTCAGGATCCTCTCAAAGTAATGGGCCAAAATTCAAGAATTAATAAAATAGATTGGTAAAAAAAATGCGATGTAGTTAACTTAGTGCAGTCCTAAAGTTGATAGTTAAAAAGGTACAGGGTGTGAAATTAAAAATATTATTTTAGTTTATTTTCATCTATTTCTTAATAAATGCTAACATCCATACAAGACTTTGGGATTCAGGGTCCTTTAGACCGAGCAATTAGGAACAGTTTGGTTGCAGTTTATAGAGGACGCCAGCTGCGCTAGATTGAATGTGTTAAAAACCACAAAACTCTTTTATACTTTCAGGAATATCACCTTAGTTATCACCTTCCTATTTAAGAACTCTCTTTACATAAAAAAAGGTATACTTTATGAAACCGCACCGTTTTCGGAATATTTGGCTTGGAAACCTTCATGTATTGTGTGCGTTTATCAGACGCAATTAGGTGTGGTTGGTCGTAGAGCGCTTCATCGGCAGATAGAGTTATATCCAAATAGAAGGAGATGGAAAGCTATTTCAAGACTTTTTCAACCGACTTAGAGAGATTGGTACTTGTGGTCCTAAAAGCGACAACGTGGGACATTTCAGACGTACTATTGTACTATTACAGGAGACCAAGTTGAAGAATTCAGGTGGCAGAAGGTCGAGAAGGTAGTGTAGGCAAATAGATAGAACCACCGGTATAAGTAAATAAACAGTCCTAAACAACCTTTCAATTCTAAATATATTATATTTAGAATTTACATCAGTTGTACATACATAAAGACAAAATTTACATCGAGTGGGGCTTGAATCTCGATAGCGCAGTTGGTTAGCAAAGTACAGGTCGTAGGTTCAAATCCTACTCGAGGTAAACTTTTTATTTAATAAAATTAATAATATTTTTTTTATTTTATATGATAATTTTTGAAAAAATTTCTCCTACAGAAAAGTTCTGCATTGACCAAAATGAAATGCATTCATAAAAATCGGAAAAAGTTGTATCATATACCTACAGGATAAACCAGAAAACAATCATTCGACTCAACAGTAAAGTACCGTTATTTTTGATAATACAAGAAAATGTCACTTAGAAAAGTTGTTTAAAATAAAAAGGTATAGACAAATATAAAATAACAGCCGATTATGTTAACTTTCTCGAAAATTTTTTATATACCCTAAAATGGTTAAAACTAACATAATGAAGTTGTTTATGTTTAGATGGAGATGCTAAATGCCAAATTTTTTTTTTACAATCTTAAATTTACATTATTTAACTTTTTTTCAAATGTAATCTGCGTTATCGATGACTTTTTTTACACTTACGACACTAAGGGTTCATATGTTTAAAATGATAAAAATATGGACTAAATATTCAAAGTAATCTAATAAATTTGCCTGTTCGATTGAAAATACTTCATTTAAATGCAGTTGGAGAGATTTTCCGGGAAAAAAGATTTTTAGTATTAAATATTTTAAACTTTAGTGGTGTAAATGTTAGGGAAGACATCAATTACATCGGTAAATCTTAAAAAACTCATGTTAACGAAATTTTAAATCAATCATTTAAACAAATTTCGAAATTTTTGAAAAAAAGGTAAAAGATCTAAATTTAACATTGTAATAAAAGATTTGGCGTTTTAAAACATTTTAAAAAAACATATAGTACATGGCTGTTACTTCATATTTATGCATAACTTTTCATTCTAAATAACTTTTCTAAGTGACATTTTCTTGGATTTTCAAAAATAAGGGTACTTTACCCTTGAGCCGAATTACTGTTTTCTGGCTTACTCTGTAGATGGTCCGAATATTTTAGACTTTTATGAGTGCATTTTGGGTTTTGGTTAATGCAAAACTTTTCTGTAGAAAACGTGTTTTCAACAATTATCACATAAAAGAATATCCCATAGAACTTCATGGGACACACTATACACGTATGAATTATTTCTTTTCTTAGAGATTCCGTCAATTTTAATTTTAAACTATTTTATACTATTCCAAGCTTTCCAAAATGTATTATTTTCTTTATCAAGGTTAAATTAAAATAACAGACAGTTAGATTTAACAAGAAAAATAAGACAATTTACATGCAAATTAAGTTTAAACACAAAGATAAAATGCCAATTTCATATTAAAATTACATTAAAATAAATTAAAAATTTATAACAAAAGAAAAAAGATAGAAAAAATTGTCAAATTGATAAACTTCGATTCATTTGCTAAATATTTATGTCAAGAGCAATTTAAAAATAAGTTTTATGTGGTAAGTTAAAAAATTATATTTTGTTCTCGAAACTAAATAAATAGGTGTAACTATTAATACATTCACGTTCCTTATTAATAGAATTTTTATTTTTAATTATTTCAAACATTTCTAAAATTAAACGTTTATGATTATTATTTTCTAATTGTAAAATTTTAATTTCTGCAAAATTTGGATAATGAATTTTATGTAATGTAATGTAATGTAATGTAATGTAATGTTCACTTAGTGCACACGAAATTTTGTTTAACCATTGGTCACAGCTTATGCTGTGTTAATCGATTTTTAAAGACTCTACAGGCTAGCCTAATGTATTTCTTTATTACAATTTAAACAGGGAATTTTACATACAACATCAGAAATTTTTAATGTGCCAATGTCATCTTTTGTAAGTAAAATTTAATTGTTTTTCTTTTCTAAATACATTAAATATGTTGTTAGATAAGTTTTTGGTAAAAGGTAAAGAAACGAAACTAGAATTTTGAATATAAGTATCAGTCGGTGTTAAAGGTATTCTTAGAGTATCATTTGTATTAATAATAATATAATAAATTATATAATTCTCTAATATCTTTAGTATAAAAGGAAAGATGGCTAATGTGTTTTATTTTATTTTTTATCATGTTAATTTTGATTTTTGTAGTGTGGTCAGACAAATAATTTATACACCTACCAGAATGTGTAGGTTTTCGATACCAATCTAAAATTATTATTATCCGTCCTTATTAATTTAGTGTCTAAAAATGGAATGCTATTATTAATTTCATTTCCTACTGTAAACTGGATAAAATAATTTTATGAGTTAAAAATATTTAAGATTTGGTTTGAAGAATTTTTGGAATTGTACAAATAATGTCATCTACGTATTTTTATAAAAATTGGAGTACCAATTTGTTTGTAATAAATATTATTAAATAAAAAATAATTTTTGTCAAACATAAATTTAATTATATTAATGAAATTAGGCATTGGAATGTTAGTATGGTTTTTAATATTATTCCACCCTTTTTCAACACTAATGAATAATTGGAGTAGGATGTTAGTGAACAAGGAAATAATATTAAGACATTAATATGTAATTTTCTGGTAATATTTTGTTAATTATAAATTCAGCAAGTTAAAGAATCTGAAACATAATAATCATTTCTAAAATTATACGATTTTGTTAAAATATTTGTAATAAATTTTGATAATTTACTAATAGGAGAATTAATAGATGATATATATTATTATACACTTACATTTAAATTTTTTGCTAATTCATGCGCAAGAAGTTTACATTTTTTAAAATTCGAATTAATTTTAATAAGATTTGTTGAATAGTTGAAGTTGGATCTCCTTGAAATTTTTACTAATATTTGAAAGTAAATCATCCAAAAGGTCCAAATGCTGTTATTTCACCTTTCTCAGATTCAGTTACAATTAACTTTGGGTGTTCTTTAAAGTACTTTTTAGTTTTTATAAAAATATTTTGCAAATAACTATTAGTGGCTTATGGAACAAATTTGTTAAAATGTTAATAATTTGGGATCGATAAATTATTTGTTTGTTAGAAACAAATTTATCTAATATTTAATAAACATTATTATACGACATCTACTTTGCTAGAGTAGCGCTAACCAATTGAGGTGTTGAGATATAAGCACCAATCGATGTAGATTTAGTCCTTATGTATGTAGAACAAAAATTTACATCGATTGGGGCTTGTATCTCGATAGCTCAGTTGGTTAGAGCGCTACTCTAGCAAAGTAGACATCGTAGGTTCAAATCCTACTCGAGGAAAACTTTTTATTTATGTATTTAATAAACTTAATAATAATTTGTATTACATATTTACTTCTAAACTTATTCGTTCATAACAAAACTTACAATAATTTATCTAATTAGTTGAGTTGATCGGCCTATTTCCAGTTATTGTGTTTGCCGAGAGTTGCGTGCGATCGTCTAACATTTCATTCTTTTCCAGCTTGTCCTTTATAATAGTTAGTGCCTTATCGGTAGGCACATTTGTGAAAAGACTCACACTGTCGAAGCTAACAAGTATTTATTCGTGGTTTGGTTGGAAGTTTCTGATAGTTTCCACGAAGTGCTGCCTATTCTTCACCATAGACTCGGTTTTTCCCGTAAGGGTGTGATGATGCCTAGCCTTATCACGAAAAACTGGCTTTGTCCTCCTCAGAACTAATCCTGATGACAAAAACTGTGGAAATAGGCCGATCAACCCAACTAATATGAAACCTCAGTTACAAAACACTACAGAATTTATGTAATATTGATTCAATATCTACTAAAAATTTATGGATAGGTATATTATTATGTTATGAAATTTTATTCGTAACGCTCAAAATTGTTTAATATTTAATGGAATTTCAGCACCTGATATACTTTTAATCCAGTTTTACCTTCTAACCTACATATACACATGTAGGTATAGAAGGTTATGAAATCGACTTTTTTCCACTATCGCTAAAACGACTTATTAACTCTTTTTAAAACTTTTGGTCAAACTCGGCCATGTGTGTGTGTGTGTGTGTGTGTGTGTGTGTGTGTGTGTGTGTGTGTGTGTGTGTGTGTGTGTGTGTGTATGTGTGCTGTGTGTGCGTGTGCGTCTGAGTGCGTGCGTGTGCGCGTACGTGCGTGCGTGCGTGTGTATGTGCTGCGTGTGTGCGTGTGTGTGCGTTTGTGTGTGTGTGCGTGTATGTGTGTGTGTGTGTGTGTGTTTGTGGTGTGTGTGTGTGTGTGTGTGTTTGTGTGTGAGTGTGTGTGTGTATGTGTGTGTGTGGAGTGTGTGTGTGTGTGTGTGTGTGTGTGTGTGTGTGTGTGTGTGTGCGTGTGTGCGTGTGGTGCGTGTGTGCGTGTGTGCGCTTTAGCAAAACATTATGTTGAAAATAAACATTTATTTCATTATAATAAAACACAGATTTTAGATATTGAAAGAAATATTGACAAACATTTACTTTTGGAAATCATGCATATTAAAATAATGTAAAATAATGCTTGTAATAGCAAAAAGGTTTTGGAACGTTTATCATTAGATTATAAACAAATTTTGCAAAATTTAATGTAGTAGGTATGTACCTGTCATTTTAGTTAATTGCCAATTTTTTAAATTTAGTATTTTTGAACTGTGGGTTTGTTTTTTGCAAGCTGTAAGTTAAATCAATTTGGTATGAAATGTATTATCAAAATTTTAAATGAAAATGGACTTGTCTGTCTGTCTTTTATTTAATTTCAAGGTCTGCTTGCCTTTGACGTAATTAGGTAATTACTGTTTCTTTCCGAAAATCCCCTAGAAGTATTTGAATAGTGAAAGGTTGTTATTGTGGTTACATAACTGGGAAATCTAGAAAATGGTTACTTTATATTAATGATTGCTGGAAACGGTTAAGTACTTTATATTGTTCATTTAGAAACAAAACGCAGAAAGTGAATGTGTCGACTCTGTAAGCAACAAAAACCCAGTTGTTTACCCATTGGGTAAAATAAAACACGGGGTCCTATAGTTGCCTTACGAGATGAAATCGGTCTTAGTTCCAAATCACATGTGTATTATCATAATTGGAGATGAAAGTTAGCTTGTTTATTTGTCCCCAAGCATTAGTCCGTTTTCAATAACGACTTAGTGCATTCAAGCTTGTTTATAAATATAGGACCCTTTCTGATAGAACTATTTCCGAATACACAGTCCTTACATGTAAAATAATATAGAGGCCTGCTTTCAAGGTTGGTTACATTTGATATTGTATAGATATTTATACTAATTTAACTGTAAAACGTATTTTGATTACTGTATGCAAAACCCGACAATAGTGTTACACGTCCTATAGTTGCCTTACGAGATGAAATCGTTGTTAGTTTCAAATCACATGTGTATTATCAAAATTGGAAATGAAAGTTAGCTTGTTTATTTGTGCCATTTGTCCATTTTCAAAAACCAAATAGTGCGTTTGAGCTTGTTTATAAATCTAGGACCCTTTTTGCCAGAACTATTTTCGATAACATTCCTTGTATGTAGGTATGTCTGATTCCGAATTTGGTTATATTTGTTAATGCATAGGCATTTTTCTAATTTAACCGTAAAACGTATTTTTATCACTGTATGCAAAACGCTGCAATAGTGTTACACGATAATTTGATGATCGTATATTGACAGCAATGTGGGATAGGGGCGTGTGCGTGTGCGTGCGTGGGTGTGTGTGCGTGCGCGTGTGTGTGTGTGTGTTTGTGTGTGTGTGTGTTGTGTGTGTGTGTGTGTGTGTGTGTGTGTGTGTGTGTGTGTGTGTGTGTGTGTGTGTGTGTGTGTGCGCGCGTGCGTTTGTGTTTGTGCTTTTTTTTTGCACGCTGTAAGCTGAATCAAGCCGGTATTTTTAAATTGTGCGTTGACTTTGCAAGCTGTAAGTTATGATTTGATTGATTGATTTGATTGAGATTGGTTTGGTTGAATGAGATTGAATTGATTGAGATTCATTTGCGGATGATCGACTATTTTCCCACGCCGGTGCCATCACGTTTAGGGAGAGTACCAGCTCTGAGTGTCCGTTAGACTTATTTACAAAATAAGCGGTCGCGCTCATAGGAGCTAGGTATATACAGTGAGAGAATCGGTACCTTAAGGTTATGAAGAATTGTTAGCTCAGCTTTCTGTTTGATTTAATTGCGATTGGTTTATTTGACTGATTTGGTTAATTGCTTTGATTTAGATTGATCTGATTGTTTGATTTGATCGGGGATGATTGATGTGGTTTGGAACTCTTCCGCTAATTTGATTGGTCGATTGATTGATTTGATTAATCTCTGTCTTTTGAAAAGTGGGCGTAGGCCCGATAACAAGTTCCGGCGTTCTATACCTGTTTTGTGAGATAGTGTCACATTATGACAAAAAAGTATAAAGTTTTTATATTTTTGTAACAAAAAAAGACGTATTAGATGTTTTGGAAGCGTTCGAAATTTATAAACATAAACAGAAAATATTTTTAATGAAAGAAAGTTATTCCTATAGATATTTTAAATATAGAATTTTATTTTATATCAACTTTGCTGTTTTACCTTAATGATTTGTTATGATATCTACGTTATTATTTTACTTAGATATATATTTTCTCTCCATAATGATACATGTTATGTTAAAACGCGTTGAGAAATAAATAATTACACAAAATGAATTGTGTACTTATATTGTATTTAAAACATTAGTTCTCTTAAATATGGAAATCCACGAATATATAAATTGAATGGTACTGGAATGAAACTATACTTATATAATATTTCTTTGCAGTGCGATACTGTAAGAGAGAAATTTTTTCTATAACGGTAGGATAGAAAAATCTACTAAATCCCTTACGTTGTGAAATTTTACGGTTGGACTTAAAAATACGGGTTCACTGAACTAAATCAGACTTGTTCTCTAAAATAAATTGAATATTGTTCATAACTAAATGTAATTTAAAAAACTTATTCTAATATAATTGTTTTCATGTGAAAATAATTATAAGTATATAAGTTCAAAATTATTTCCTTTGCTAGAGAATACTCCGAAAATCAATGAGTTAAGGCAGTAGCTGTATTTCAAAAGCTCCTGTAGAAAAATAAGTGAAAGTTTCAACTTCAGTTAGATTGATTAAACTTGATCAATGGGAGGATTTTATGAGACAGCTTACTATAAAATTGTGAAACAAGAAACGGTTTTCAATATGAAATTGAATGCTATCTACGTAACTGAGTTATTAGTTACAAGCCATGGCTAGCAAGCAACAATTACGTAGCTTTTTAAAACCAGAACAAGCAGCTTTAAAAGTAGAGCATTATTAGATACAAAGGATATCTATAGCTAACCTGTATTCTTTAAAGAAAGTAAATCATATAGGCTAGCCGTTAGGTGTGGTCTTGAAACCTTGTCGTCTAAATCATGTTTTCACTTTCAACCGTTATGGCTAGCGCAGCAGATTAGGAAGAGAATCTTTTACTTACAATTTTATTTCCAGTTCAAGTTCTGTTAATTTTTGTAATTGTAATAAGCATGGAGTATTCAATGTAGAGAAGTAAAACAAAATATCGCAATACAGCTTTATGCATAATGAAAAAAAAGTTTGGCCCGAATATTACATTTCGATTAAAAAAAAAATGTAATTGGTACTGAGCACCGCCTTGTGGAGGATAATCACACCTATATGTCTGATATTTTAAGCAAAAACACTCCAGCACTGATCTACCGGAACTAATAAACCCTTAGCAAGCACCCTTTAGTATTGCGAAATATAAAACCTCAGCAAGCACCCTTTAGTATTGCGAAATATAAAACCTCAGCTTATCAACCAGGTATGTATAAAACTGAAAATGAGTCATTACATGTATACGCTATACAGCTTTGAAGGCTTTTTAATTTTATTTTATTACTTAATGATTTATTGAAATAATACTCTTTTCTAAAGGTCTTTTGAGGATAAAACTGCTCAAAATCTGTTCAGATACTATAAAAATATTTATATCAGACACTAATGTCATTTAGGTCATCTAAACGAGTTGTTAAACACGAGAATATCAGCGACAAATATACAGGGTGTCCGACTTAAAAAGAATGACAATACCCGGAAGTGCATTTGTTAGTAAAATTTCCAACATGTCTATGCTTGAAAACAATTCGAAGGCATTTTGAGCAAACTTGCTGGTTAAAGATACGGTCGAAGATCTGAAACATTCAATCATTTCCTACGTTCCATTCCAAATAAGAAGTTGAAGTAATTTTCGAGTGTAGTAGGAAGTGGTGCTTTCCAAAAAATATTTCACATAAAAGTAGCATAAATATGTAAAACGAGATGCAAAATTCGGGACTATACCATAATGAGAAGTTCAAAAGCAATTAATGCAGGGATTACACGAAAAAGTCAATGTAACACCGATTACGAAACGTTAGTGATAAGATTAATTAATAGGTTTAAGGAGTACTCAATTCTATGCATGAGAGTAAGTTCATTGCCATAAACAATGCAATCTTTACGTTTAGTTATAATTAAATAAATCCTCACAACGATGTAATAGGTTATGCAAAATCGCCTTTTCGTCTGCAGGATGTTAAGGTTGGCGTCTGTTACAATGATCTCATTTTGTGACAATTGGTCGTAAGGAAAGATATTGTAATCTATGTTTGAACATCAGTGATGTAGTGTCACGCACTTCAAATACACTTTCTATCCTCCTCCTCCAATGTATACACATATACGATAATTTTAACAGAACGACGTACATCGTCTCAAGTAGCCTGCAGTTTGCACTTAGTCGCCCATGCACTGCCGCTACCGTGAAGTTTGTTGGTGAATTATCAGCTGATTTGTGTTTTCTATGGCCGCGTGGTGATTTGTGTAAGAAAGGTTGGTATTTTTACTAAAATTACTTTGTTATTTGATGTAAAATAGTACGTGGATAAACATTTTCATATAATTCATAATATTTATGTGTTGAATAAATGATAAATACATTCATTCTGCATATCAATGTAAATATATAAAAAATAGATTGTTCCTGTATTATAATGCTTTTGTTATTAGTAATAGTTTGTTTTCATAAATTTTAGATGGATCCCAATGATCCGTGTGAAAGAGATCAGCCTCAGTTGCTTACGGTGTTGAACGAAGTGTCTACAGATGAAGACATCGATCCATTTGCAGACATTGGTGACGAGTATGACTGATAAGACCTTTGAAAAACCTTCATCAGAATCTGATGAAAGTATGTCAAGTGATCCAGGTATGCCCACAGTACAAACTTCAAAAGGTCACTGGCCCAAAAGAAACCCCAGTCAGCCTACTGCAAAGTCGAACAAAAAATCTGCTTTTTTGAAATGCAGATTATGTACAAGTAAAAAATACGTAAGGGGACAAGCTACCGCTGTAAAGGTTGGGTTGAAAAGCCAACAATCAGGACATAGTCCTGATTGTTTTCAGGAGTGGCATGAAATAAAGAATCCTAAATAAATGTTTGTAATATATTTTGTGTTTTTGAAAATAAAGCATTTTTAATTAAGTGTTTACTTTTATTTAAACAAGAACAGATTCCGCTGACCAGCGTTTTTCCACGGCAAAGATGATGTTTGCAGTTCTAATATTTCATAACGCTATACAGCGTTGGACGCATATCGGCGTTGTGACACACGATTTTCAAACACTTGTTATTGTGGCAGAACGTCTATCAGCGTCATAAAAAAAAGTAGTCAAAAACTACTAAAAAAATATGTTCTTAGTCAGTTTATGACGCTAGTAATGGTTAATGACACTTAAAAAACAATTATCTCTTAAAAAACGGTTCTGCACAAATTGGTATTTTACAAAAATTTTTACTACTACTAACCGTGTCAAAGACGTTTTTGAATGAGACCTATATTAGTACACGGCGTACATCTATATTAAAGTCAAAATAAGAGGTGACATATTCAATCAGTATACTATCAATTAGCAAAACCAGATCTGACGTTGCCATTTGACTTCAATGCCATCAATCAGCAACTGCTTTCTTTCCTTGAAACTAACAAACTCCTTAGTAACCACCAATATGGGTTTAGGCAGAGTCGTTCAACAGGTGATCCTCTTTCATATGTGACTCAAGCTTGGAACAATACATTAGAATATGAAAAGGTAAACTTTCACCATTACTACACACCTTTCTTGGTTTTTTTATGATGTACTTTTATATTTAAGTTATACAATCTAAACGTTTCAATAACACTTGCAGTTATCTTCGTCAGTAGTAATATTGAGTCTTCCAAAATTATTAAAGATGTTGAAACAATTTTATAAAATTCGAAAACGACACCAATACATGTCATAGTTGATGGATTTTTTTCTAAAGAAGTTAGCATTAACGCGGGCGTGCCACAGGAATCAGGTATAGCACCTACACTTTTTCTGTTATACGTAAATGATCCTATTTCTTCAACCACTAATCCGATCAATTTCTTTGCTGACGACAGCACTTTTCATTGTAGTTCATCTCAGTCTGCTCATAATGGTAACCCACCTTCTATCTCAAATCAACACATTAAAGCTGAAAGACATTCAACGTATCCTCAAATGGGGACCCTAATTAAATTTAATGCTAACAAATCTCAGCGTTGTCTTGTGCCAAAAGAGATCGATCATTTCCTGTTATAAGTATGAATGGCTCAGATCTTAAGTTTTCAAACTCTATTACTATGTTGGGAATGACTGTATCTTCAAATTTATCATGAGTTCACCATCTTCTGTTAGCTACCAAAAAAGCCGCTCGTAAAATAGGCTTTTTGTACAGATCTAATCCGTACTACTCCTTCTGCTGTATAAAACCCAAATTCAACCTCATTTAGAATATAATTCTCACATGTGGGTTGGTGCTTCCCAATACGCTTTCAATGTCGTTGATCGTATTCAAAAAAGAGCACTTAGCCTTATAAATGTTTTTAACTTCTGACATACAGTCCTTGGTGCATAGAAGAATCGTTTCAGTCCTTTCTTTGTATCATCGGTATTACAATGGCTATTAAATTGCTGAATTACATGCTTTGATACCATCTTGCACCACCTTTGCTAGGAATACTCATTCACATCGTCAGTATGCAGAACAAATTGTAACGTGTCAATTCATGGCTATCGTTACCTTAATTTAAGTTTCGATATTTGTGTTATCATTGTTAAATATATTTACATTACGTTGGTATCTTTTTTCTTTCAATAATTAAATTTTGGTACATATCAACATTTTCTCTTTAGTCTATGAATCCCTGTTGTCATTGTCGACACATCAATTTTTGTTGTTTTGTGCGCAAACGCAAACTGCACACGCTTTTACGCTTAATGCAGTTCCGTTTCTTCTACGGTTCCGTTTAGCATCTTACGTTTTTAGGTTTTTCTTCAAGGCTTCTAATTATATATATATATATATATATATATATATATATATATATATATATATATATATATATATATATATATATATATAATGTGTAATAGGAAACAAATATGGGCTCCTACATTTAGGAAGGCCGCTGGTGTTAAGAAAAAGCTCTTATCTAATGAATTTCATTTCGTTGCAAAGACGTCGTGAATGACGCCACGACAAGCATAAAATGGCATGCATGATGATGGTGCAATGTCGTCTTCAAGAAATATAAATTGAGACACCTTTGTTTTGCATTAATAACGCATGCTGCTATATACCTGGTTTTGTCGTTTGATCTACATTTTTTTTATTTGTGTGTGGAGTACAAAATGGAAATTATCTTTGTTTATTTGTACGTTGAAGACAAATGATAATTATAGTACCTTCTCGTACGTTTATATTATGGAAATTACCTTCATATATGGTCTACAGTTTGTTTATTTCTATGTTATTGACAAACGGAAATTACCTTTATCGTATGTTTATCTTATGAATGAGAAATGAAATTCTCATACTGCAGTTCGTTTTAATACGAAGTTAATATATTTATTTTGAGTACATGTAAGTACGTATCCTTTTATTGTAATTTACTTTTAAGAAAATAACAAATCAGTATATTGATTTGATACGGTTACAAAGAAACAGCAGATTACTGTTTCTAAGATAAAAACATTTGAGTTCATAACCTATAGTAAGTAATATTTGTTGACATAGGTCAGTATACATTTTATTATTGAATACAGCGTTGATCATATTTGGATTGTAAGTAAAATTAATTTAAAAATATTATTCATTTTATTAAATACATAAATAAAAAGTTTACTTCGAGTAGGATTTGAACCTACGACCTGTACTTTGCTAGAGTACCGCGCTAACCAACTGCGCTATCGAAGTACAAACCCCAATCGATGTAAATTTTGTCTTCATGTATGTATAACTGATGTAAATTCTAAATTTAATGAGATAACAATCAAATTAGAATATTAATTGAATGTGAGCCTGCAATATTGCAAGGATTCACACATATCAAAGCAAGTTTTGTTATGAACAAATAAGTTTAAAAACTAAAATAATTTAATTTATGTAATTTAATAATTTAAGTAAAAATAAATTATAACCTTATATAGTTATGTTAAATTTAGTAATTATTTGATATTGTAAATCTTTACGAGAAATACGGTTTTAGTTATTTTATGATGAAATTAATAAGACATTTTAGTTTACCTAAAATATACCACATAAATACAGTTGCTTACTGTTATTTAGATTACTTATGCTATTAATGTACAACTTTCTCAATTTTTGTTGTACTTTAAGTATCAAACCTATAAAATTTAGTGGCGCCCAACAAACAAATGCTTTACTAATTATACCTATGTATATATCTCTGCCTCCCTCACACCTGAAAATATATGAGTTCTCAACCTACAGTAAGTTTCGTAAGTACTGTACCTTTTTGAGCAAGACCGTGGTGAATTTACCATTTTAATATTTCAATCACACACCTAATTTTTTATTTGCTATAAAATTTCTAGTTATTACCAAACGGGCGCAATCCACATTCTTCTACACCGCTTCTAAACTCTAGAATGATCTCCCTAGTTCCTGTTTTCCACTCAATTATGATATGGATAAAATTAAGGTAGGCATTCATAAGCGCCTATTAACAATTCAATATCCCGCTATCCATGACCAGTGTTCCTGAGTGCTTTAGCGCGGTAGGCAGAAGCTAACCTGTTCAGGTCCACAATTATTAAAAGAAAATTGTTAGAAATAAGCCACGCGTAGACGTAATGAGAGATATATTTGAGAACTGAATGCAATATGTCTATTTATGTTATTAAATTTACGAAACGTTTATTAGCAGCGCAGTTGTATTCACAGTTTGGGTACCATTTTTCCCCACTTCGTAATATATTTTCAAAGATTCCGACCCCATACATGGCAAATTCAGAATGGTGGATATGAAAAAGATATAGAATCTTAAAGTAATTTGATATTAGGACTTCTTCCAGAAAATGTCGAATATCCAATTAATTAATTTTCTGAATTCAAAAACGATATTTGCAGTTGCAAATACACAAAATTTGATGTCTGCACCTATCCCAGACGCTTCTCATACATTTTGTTAAATATTTCTAGAGTTCAATGTTCATTTAAAAAAATAATTAATATTGAAAAATATTAAAAATTAAAAAAAAATGTTACGGCAAGGCTAATTTTGTATAATGAGGTATAGTATTTTTCAACTAGGACTCCCGTTTTCGGATTAGCGCTTTATATTAGTAAACGCAAACCTTTTGTCTTTTATCTCTGCTTAAATTGTGGTTGTACTTCTAAACAACAGAAACGTAGGATTTACGACGATAGATAAATTGCTTCAAGCACACAATAAGCATAAAATATTCTACTAATAACCGCAACGTGGCAGAAGGAGACGACATTAGTTTATGTTGGACGCAAAACTACAACTAGTTTCGTGTGCCAGAGATTCTCAAATCAAAATAATTGCGCATGACGTCTACTAGCAACAGATAAGCGCATTAATGATCCTATAATTAGATTTATTGCATTCACATAAAAATTCTTATATAGATACCAATTTATTTTATTACTTATAAATATGTACTTAAAACTACCATTTATTAAAGAATCAATTATCTAAAATTGTTTTAGAACCTCTGACTAACAAGTAATTCGTAGTTCATACAGCAATTTAATAAATCGTACTAATCCGAAAACGGAAATCCTAGTTAAAAAATACTATGCATGTAACTGTTTAGCCGAGAACTGTAGCTAGATTGTTCTTCCAGTTTTCAAGAACTAATTTCCAATACAACATTCTGATTCCAAATACCAAATTTCGATTCCATTTGTTTCAATCTCCACTGGGTTAAAATTTTCCACAAATTATTAAAAAATCGGAAAGAGCATCAGAAATGTTGAAAAACAAAAATCAAATTTTGGGATTTTTGGGGATCTAGTTACCAAAATTTAACACGTAGCATTTCCGGCAATCAAAATATTCGCACAGTATTACCTTTTTTAACCTCTTTTCTTCTACTAAAACGCATAAGAAAACAAACACTCAAAATTCACAAAACGCCTAAAACCACACAAAATTTAGCTAAATTAAAAATAATAGAAGAAAGTAATTCTATAGTAAATGAATCGAAAGAACTATTTTAGAAAAAATTAGATTTATAGATATTACTACAATTTAAATAAGGTTGTTTACATTGGAATTTGAATGAATCATTTTGATACTTGGCGATACATATGTTGAGGAACCAGTAGAATTTCCACCACTTTAAAAAGCTGTATGTTTTTGATACTTTCCGTAACGTTTCTGGTAAATACCCTTATTACCCGACATCTAATATGTTATATAAGTATATACTTAATGTAGACAATAATCAGACCAACGTTTTAAACATCATTCTACAAATCACAACCTTCTATTAATAAACTCTACAGTACGCCAATGACTATATGGCCTAGAATTTTAAAATAAATTAGCAATGGTTAAATTGTAACGTGTGGTTGAATTCTGACACAGATCTTTTGTTTTTCGAATTTTAGGTAGATACATATTATAATGTGTCTTGTCGGGTCGGAGTACAAATTTTGGAAGCATACATTTATTTACAATTTTTCACTTTGTTTGGCAATGTTTGGAGTTATTACAAATTGAAGCAGAATTTAGTTTCCCCAATCCGGATTAAAATGACATTTTCTAAATCCATAAAGTTACTGTACGATAGGGGTGAGTTTTTGGACAAATTTTTATACCCAGCCGTTTGAATATTAATAATGGATAAAGACAATAATAGACTCTTCAGTAGAACTTTTGTAACGTGTAAAAAAGGCGCGTAAATAACATTTGGGACTGCTATAGGATTGAATTTCTACGAAAAATACGGCTCTTTTAAACCCATACCAGATGTGACTGTTAAAACTCGTAGAATTGTAAAGTAAACTTTAAGCGCAAACAGGTAAACATCTTTTACAATAACAATAATAAAATAATTTATTTTATCCCACCGCAGCGCGGGGTATAAAACAATCATAAATACGCATCTGTAACTGTAGGAAAACTAGACCAGATGTGATTCATAAAAATGTACAGCTTTGTATTTAATAAACCCCTTTCTGAAAGAAACCCTGGCGTAAGCATTGTGATAAAAATAATTTTATTAGCTTAAATGATATAAATAAATAACTGAATCGAATGCGTAATCCAAAGTACAAAAAAAAGCAAATAAATAGATAAAATAAACAAATAACTAGCTCTAATCTGTAATCGTAATTCTAAATTAAATACTTTTTCTTTTCTCAAATAAAGGAAAGCAAGTCGCGTAGGAAACAATCTAATGTAAACACAAAGTACGATGCTATTGAATAGATTTTTGTCGGTTTGAATATTAATAATAAACGAAATAATAATAATCAAAACAGTAGAATTTTTGTAATGCGTGAAATGTTTCTTTAAATAAATAAAAAAGGCGCGAATATGTCTCCCCTGGAAGCACTGATTCGCCTGACCTGCAATTTCTCAGATACAACCTTTACTCTAACTATCGCCTTAAAGCCGAAGTATGTGCGTATACCAACGACAACGTAGGTTGTAAAAGGATGTCCACTTTGCAAAACAACAAATTTGACGTGAAATGGTTCAAACACTCTGGGACCCAATTTGTGAAATTTTACTGTTGTTTCCATAGGTCTCCCAATGATCTTTTTGATTAACTTAGTCTGAAAATAGACCACCTCTTATCCCAGTTTCCATCTTGCGATATTTCAGTTTTGGGAGATTTTAATGCCCACAACTCTAGTTGGCTTCAATTTTCATCGACTACTAATCCCGCAGGTCATAGTGCAGAAGCATTTGCTGTATTCTGTGATCTCACACAAATCATTTCCGAAGCAACCAGAATCCCGGGCAACCCTAACCATACTCCACATCACTTGGACCTATTCCTTACAACTAACCCACTTGTCTATAAAACAAGAGTCCTTTCCCCACTTGGTCAATCAAACCACATCGAAATAACTTCCTCTGTACCCAACCCCACTGTCACTCGAAAAACACATAGAACTATGAGAAATTTTTAAAATCAGCTAACTGGAGCGAACTGTGAGATTTTTTCGCAACCTTCCCCTGGCGGGAGTATTGATTTAAACGGTCCTCCTCTTCAAACTGAAGTTATCTTGATGGGTATGGAGTTCCCAAAAACATAACCGTGTAGGTCATGCCCGTTCCCAACCCTGGTTTAATAGGGTTGCACTGATGCATTATCGCAAAAGCATAAACTATACCAAATCGAAAATCACGTCAACTATATTGTCGCAAGGAATAATGGTAAAAGCATGATCACCAAGGCCAAAAAGATGCTTGACCTCAGTCTCTTGAGCGCAGATGAATAGTTTCGGTTCTTTTATTGTTCTATCACTATTACCATGGCAAGTATGCCTCCGAAATACACTCCTTAATACCTTCGCAGGCCATCTTCGCTAGGAACACTCGGTTTGCCCATTCAAATTATAATTACGCACTCAAAATTCCATCGTGTCACACTAAACGGGCTCCATCTACATTTTTCCACACGACGGCCAAATAGTGGAATGCACTACCCACTTCCTGTTTTCCTCCAAACGGTGCCCTAAGTCAATTTAAGGTAGCCATTCATAAACATCTCTTGGCAGCCTAACAATATCCCTAAACCCTTCCAGCGTTCCTGAGTGCATTAGCACGTTAGGCAAATCTTGGTTTAAAGATTGTTCGTGAATGAAGATTGTGTAAATATAGTTGAAGAATTGAGGAGATTAAGAAGGTTGGTTTTCATGAATCAAATACCAAAACGGTCAATTCCCGTTATCGTTGTGAGATATAAGGGAAAGTTTCGATTGATTATTTTGGTGCAATTGAAGGTAACCATTTTCCTGAGTTTAGGTTTATAATTTCAATAAAGTGTTTATTTGTATTTATTTAGGCGAATGAGTATGCCTTATCATTTATATCCAGTAGTCCTTCAGACGTTATATTTCGTTTTATGAAGTGTATTCACTCGCGTATGAATCATATAGTTTTATCCTGATTACGCTATATAAAATTGCGTATTACAAAATTTGTTAAATTTAGATGTTCGACGTTATCTTTAATCTTTTGATGTTAGTTAAAATTTAAATACATAAGGTAGATATCATTTGGGTTATTTCAATCATTCCAGAAATTTTACGTAATAAAGTTACATTTCATGTGTTTTGGACAATACGCTGACTTTAATTCTTATTTTATTTTAATATATGAATAGCTTTTATGAATTTGTGTATTATTTATTTCAGTGTCTTTCTCACAACGCTAGAGGACTTACGTTTGATCAAAATTTAAAAGATTAGATATCTTGGATTGCATTCAAGTTATCAGGTGATTTATTTGTTTTGCAGAGATTGCTGAGTTACACAACTTTACAGTGGCAACTCTTTAATTGTTTTGTTATTTAATAAAAATTTAATATAAGTTCATTTTAAAAGACGTTTTGGTAATGTAATTATAAAGTAAATAGATCGTTAACTCATCAGCTGGGTTATTTCCACGCCAGTGTCTTGTGTTGCAGTATCCTCTACTGGCAAAGCATCATAGAGATGGCTTTTCTCCTTTTCTCATTCCGCCTTCACTGAACAAAGCCAGGGGAATGCTGTTAGTTCATATGTCAAACTGTCTGCTACACCTTTATCGCTCTTTTTTCCTATGAGAGGTCTTTGGAAAATCTTCGAATGATTAATGATAACTGTTTCACCATTGATTTCAATGGTACTGCTCATACTGGCTAGAGACGAAAACCACATTCTTCCCTAGATTGCTTCACATCACCAAAGTTGCAGCCAATAAAACTGCATGATTTGGTTGCAATGTCTAGAACTTTGTGACAATGTATTCTGGAGTTTCTCAGAACACCTGTCGATGGAGACATCAGAGAATGTAATTTTGGAAAAGGGGATGGTGGTTGGACTATTCTTGAACCTTACCTCGAATTTGTGAATCTCGCTGTTGTCGTGATATCCGGAAATTAACGTGCTGCCCTCCACTTTCAAAAACTACTCCAGAAAACTCCTCCAATGATGCATAGATAGCGATCCCTGCCGGCGATCCAGCAACCCACTTCGCAAGTACAAAATCAGTAATTCATCTTCCTCGAGTCAGGTCAACTAAGGTTTTCATGGAGTACATTAGAGTTTGTTATATGGTCGTTTACAATAAAACTCCTGTCCAGGGTTTACCAGACCGATTAATGGTGAAGTACCCCTACGCCTGTGGGTAGCTACTTTTCAATAATATCATGTCTTGCACGTAGAGATGCGCACATTTTGCATACTGCAAGTGGCCACTTGCAGCGAAGAATGGGATCACCTGTTGTATACATCCCAATTAGCCATGTCAGTCACCACGACACTCAAAATCAATGAACTCCATAAAAGTAGCAGTAAGCCCATTAACCTTGACAGAATCTAGCTGACTTTGGAGTAAGTTCTTTCATCTTGATTAACACCGTCGTGATCGCGTCCTTATCTTCTTTTGACTCATTCTCCTATTCCAGAATGATTCCAACCAATACAAGTTGAACGAGTAAACACCCTCGAAAGATCAGCTGTAAGCATGGCCATTTAACACCTTGTCAAATGAATTTGCAGCGAACACTTGGCATAGTACATCTTTTGGTCCAAATCCAGCCATTGTGTGACCAATGCACTCTATGAAGGACATTAGGATGTGAAATCCACCAAATCGCACAATAACTGTGCCAAACGTTATTTATCGAACGTGTAAAGGCTGGTCAAATCTTACGAAACGCTCTCACCTATGTATGCTCTGCCGAATTCACATGGTAGGTTTTATACACAATTCTTGGAATTCTGATCTTCACTGTATGGTTTGGTTTTGATGAGTATTCCCCTGAGCGTTCTGGTCCATTTGAAAGCAGTGTGTATTTGCTGCCTATCCTTCGTATTTTGTCTGAGGTACCTTGTATATATGGTATTATCGCTGTATAATTAGATTCTTCTTTTCGGTTACCTTTTCCCTGTTTAGGTTAGGTGTTAGATCGGGGTAGCCATTTTATTTGAGTGTTTTAGCGATATTTCCGTTTTCTTTCTTCAGGTTCCCTTGTTTTGAGCATATTGCTTTTGCTCTACCGTACAAGCATTTTGCCACACCTAACTTCACGTTTTGTGGTGATTGGAGTTGTAGTGTAGGTATCTCCCCGTGTGGGCAGGTTACCTGTATACACATGTCGTGAAAGTGTTGTAATTCCTGTGTACAAGTACATCCAGGAATCGCAGTTTTGTTCCGACTCCAATTCCATTGTGAATTTTATGGAGAGTGCGCGGCTATTTAGATGATCTAGTAATACTTCTAGCTTACGCTTGCCGTGTTGCCAAACTGCGAAAGTATCGTCCCGTATCTAAGCCACATCCTTGGTTTCTGAATTCGGATATCGCTTGGTCTTCAAAGTCTTCCATATATATATATATATATATATATATATATATATATATATATATATATATATATACTGCTCACTATTGGTGATAGTGGGGAACCTGTCGCCATCCCAAACTCTTGTTGGTAGATATATGTAGTTACTAATATGTAGGTCTAATGCATATTGTCAGAAGTTCCATTATTGTGTTTACCGAGAGTTGCGTGCGTTCGTCTAACGTTTCATCCTTTTCCAGCTCGTCCCTTATGATAGTTAGTGCCTTATCGGTAGGAAAATTTGTGAATAGACTCACAATGTCAAAGCTTACCAGTATTTCTTCGTGGTTTGGTTGGAAGTTTCTGTTGGTTTCCACGAAGTGCTGCGTGTTCTTGACCATAGATTCGGTTTTTCCCGATAAGGTGTGATGATACCTAGCAGATAGTGTGCTAATGGGTGATAAGGTGAATTTCTTGAGCTCACAATTAGTTTGCTGTAGTGTGGGGTATGTCTAGTTCTCTGGTAATCTGAGAACTCCCCTTATGTTTTGCCGGCGTCAGGTATATCCGTCTTTCAATTGATGGTGTGGGGTGTTTTGGTATTTGTTTGTACTCGCCCCGTCTAGTAGTTCTTGTATCTTACTGTTGTGAGTGTCCATATCCATTCCCACAATCGCGTTTCCTTTATCTGCCGGGAGAATTTTAATCGTTGGGTCATTCTTAAGGAAAATGACCGCTCTCCTTTCTAGGTTAGAGACGTTAGGTTTAGTTCGCCTAGATGAATCTAGGACTGATATAACCTTACTTCTGTATTCTTCGGCTTATTCAGCTTCTAATTTCATAGCTACTTCTTCGACTGCACTGCGGTTATTAAATCTACTTTCGGAATATACCTCGGTGTTATCGTATAGTTCAAGCCTTTGTCCAGAACCTGCATTTTGTTTTCGTTCAACTGCAGTTTAGAGATATTTATGACAGTGTCTTTTCGATTGATGTTGGTTGGTTCTTTCTTCTCCTTCATTAGCTTTTCGAGTTTCTTCTGCTGAATTTCCTTGTGCATTGCCTTGGTCATCGAATATTTACTTCTGGTAGCCGTATTTATCCTATCGCAGTTTTGTTCGGTCATTCGATTTCGAATGGTTTCTCTAATCTCGTTGGATTGTTGTTCGAGCTGGTACTTTCTGAAACGGTGATGTCTGATTCGTTCTTTGACTTGAGTTGTGTTCTCGTCTTTTGCCACTATCTGTATGTTATCCCATTGGATGCAGTGGTCTTCGTTCCAGACCTGTTCCGCAAGGGCGAAACAGAAAGATCAAGTATCGCCGAACATGTCTGGAAAGAAGACCACCGCGTCCAATGGGATGATACACAGATAGTGGCAAAAGACGAGAACACAGCTCGTCGAAAACTCAAAGGAGCCCTATACATCGCACTAGCAGAAAATCAAATAAGCCAAGCTAGTGTAGAAATGAAACCCATATGGATTCCAGTAATGCGCGAAGAGCTTAAGCGCAATACACCTGCGGAAGAAATTACGGCGCAGCATGCGCAATAAACTTCTGCACAACCACGAAAAGTTTGATATATATATATATATATATATATATATATATATATATATATATATATATATATATATATATATATTGGATTACTCAGTGGCGTAGCGGTAAAGGTGTCAGACTAGTAAGTGAAAGGTACCAAGTTCGAATCTGAGAATAGTCAAGTGTTTGGAAATGAATTCGACTCAAGTGCGAAAACATTCCTTATCAGGACTAAGCCTGATGACAGAAGCAGAGTCCGCTTCCGAAACGTCGCGCTCCAAAAGCAAAAACTGTGGTAATAGGTCGATAAACTCCACTAATAGGAAACCACAGTTACAAAATACTTATAATACAGAATACCTATCAATGGTGCCCTAATTTTTTCATATCAGTCTTAGCAAAACAGAAACTGTGGAGATCATTACAAAGTCTAGAAGCCGTGTAGAAGAATGTAGATTGCGCCCGTTTGGGACGATAAGTGGTGATTTGTATGCATATTGATAATGTGAATGAGCGAACCAAGCATGTCTAGCACAGGTGGCCTGACATGGTATCAAAAATGTAATTCAGTAGCGCAGTAGACATTGTAATACAGATAATGCAAAAGAAATGTAACTAGTTCATTGAATTTTCGTCGTTCAAACAACTGTTTAGTTTTAGTGATAACGCGTTTGCAGGTATTTCTACACCAACGTTGACTGAATGAATAACGACGGTTGTACTTGATCTGTATTTAGTATAAAATTTATCTTTCAAAGATATTGCACAAACGATTTTGTTTTTAGGAAATGTGTAACTACATGACCATAAGGGTGACTTCAGATACTGAGAGAGCAATGTCGAAGATGAGGACGACTTAAAACAATATTCACGCCATGGAAAAATTGGAAAGCAGTCCGTAATTCACCCGATTTAGCTGACTTAAAACACCACAAGGTTCTATCAGTATTGTGAATAACAGAGGAATTAGGGATAGTAGAAAGTAGAAATCATTCATATTAGACAATGGTCAGTAGACCAAGAGCGAAAAGAACTAAAGTTTTAAACAAGTAAGTTTGATGTAAGAAAAATATTGGAAGACATGGGCTAAGGTTATCAGGGATTCCTGTAGGTTCAGAAATCATTTATGTGAGATCACATGCAATAGCAAATGTTTCTGCACTATGGCCAGCATGACTACTAGTAAATGAAAGTTGTAGTCAATTAGAGTTATGAACATTAAAACCTTCCAGAATTGAGATATCGTAAAATGCAAATTTTAAAGTAAGGTAATCGAAGGAGTCTTAAAAGTTACTGTCATTAGGAGACTTATAAATGCAACGTTAGAATTTCACGAATTTTGAGATCAGAATGTTTAAACCAAATCACGCCGAATTTTTATTCTTCAAAGAAAAATCCTCTTGCAAGGGCTGTTGTCTTTGAGGTAGGCACACACTCCTCCTTTGAATCGAAAGTGAAGATTGTATTGGAGAAATTGCAAGTCGGGTGAATCGAAGCTTTCAAAGGAAAGTTGTGTTTCAGATGAAAACAAAATGTCATTCTGTAATTGTTCAAGATGTTGGTTAACATTAGACCTGATACCGAGGATGTTCCAATAATGAATCAGAAAGTGAATACTCTCGATGACTGAGGTCTCTTGGGTCCTGCCCTCGCGGACATCCGAAAGGAGCATGATTTTACGTCCAGTATTTGCTGCCCTAGAAACTATCTTTCTTTTAAATTTTGAACTTTCGATCCGACCGGAACACAGTGAGGGTAGAGGATGAATAGGTTGAAAGTAGATTAAGGACAAGGAAAAGGTGACCTTACCGAGCTCAGAAAATCGCAGACCCAATATTAAGAAGCCAATGGTAATGTTGGTGGTGGCATTGGCATACATTTCCCATCATATATATGGCTTTCTTATACGTTCCCTCACTATTAAAGCAGTCTTATATGTGGGTTTCGTATTTCATACCTTTACTTGGCAACTTGATTAATGTTTTAAAGTATTACCATTTACTGAGGACAAAGTAGTTGCTATCGACATGTAAATTTGTACAAAAAATAAATAAAAATATACCATTACAAACCCGCAAAATAATGTTTTACTTATTTCATGTTATTATTTGTTATTCTTAAACTTGAATTTATTTTGTCCTAAATATTAAAATCTGTAATAAATATTTACACAATGCACCGTGTGTCCCGATTCCGTTGTTTTAGTTGTTCTTTAAAGATAACGTTGTTATTATCAAAGATAGAATGCAGCTTTTACATTCACGTACTACATTGTTGATTTAGATTTAATGGCAAAATCTTCTTTTGTTTTCGATTTATAGCCAAACGTCCCTATTTCTACACTTTTCAAGGTCTTATACCTCGATTAATACTATTATACTGATATATTTCGTCAAGGGTCAATGGCAAAGTGCCAAATACAGTGGCGTGTAACATTTTTCTGCGGGATGCGGTTTTTAGTAATAATATAAACTTGCATTGTTTAACTCTTATCCGGGCAAGTATTTTTAGTAACGCAACCGGACAGTGTGGGTCCGATGGACCCACCTTCTTTAGAAACCTTTTCATTACTCTCTTGTACTAAGTAGTTATTACTGGAATATATATACAAATTAAGCTTACATAAACATTATTATATAAAAGAAAACTATTTATTGCAGTTATTACAGATAATAATAGCAGTGACAGAATGTTGATTACAAACATTTTATAGCATTTTTCACAACATTGCCTTTGTTGTCCTTGCATTACTTGCGCTTCGTTTACAAAAATACGAATAGTTCCTAGTATTTAATGACTGGATATATATATATATATATATATATATATATATATATATATATATATATATATATATATATATATATATAGTACACAACAAGGGAAGGATACTAAATAAATTCCAAGGTAATTACTATTCAACTAAAACTTTTATCTTTGCCAATAACCAACATTCCAGACTACTTACATTCTTTGAAAATAAAATGCAAATTCTTGAATAAAATACAATTACAAATAGATATTCTAAATTCACCATTAATGGCAAATTACTCATAATCCATAAGTAGGTAATGACTAAAAGACTAACTTGAACATTATCTAACTGCCAAATGACTTAGATTACTCTACAAAAATTCCATACTAATTGCATTTTCATAACAATTAGCCTTGAAAACAAAGTAACTCTCAAATCCGCTAATTATTCTGATAAATATGTAATCAATTATGAAAATATTATATACATGAGATGCATCAATTGTAACCACCACCAGAGGGTCCATTGGACTCACATTGCCCGGTTACGTAAGTTTTATATAACAATAATTATTTATTGAAAAGTAGATCAAGTTTCCACTTTTGACAAAGGAAAACTTAAATAATATTATTTCCATGGAAACCATACCGGCATTTTGTCAAAATTAAATAATAATCGAGATACGCCCATTTGTAACACCGCGTGGGTCCGTTGGACCCCAGTTGCCCGGATAAGAGTTAAATAGGAATTATAGTTGGCTTGGTAACAATTAGCTGCAGTTATTTCTTAGCTTTTCAGAAATACAAATATAAACATTCCTCAAATACATCTTTCAAATATTTTTGCAACAAGACGGTACCCCAGCCCATAATGATTTGGTAGTGAGGAATTACTTAGACAATCGTTCCCCAAATTATTGGTTGCAACAGTTGGTTCAGAGTTACGCCGCCAGATCTCCAGATCTATCAATATTGGATTACCTCTTATGAGGTTTTTGAAAAACATAATTTATTAAAACCGTCATAATACTGAACCAAATGTTGCAATCCAACGATTTGAAACGGTTTTCTAAGTAATTGCTCACTAAAGCATTATGGGCTGAATCGTGTTGGAAAAATATTTGGAAGATGTTTTTACAATGCCTATATTTATATTTATGAAAGCTAAGAAAGAACTTATGGTTGCCAAGCAAACCATGATTCCCATTTAAAATTGCAAGTTTATATTATTACCAACACGTTAGCTTTAACAAACTATGTGAACTCAATACTTGACTGCGTCGAAAATAAACTATACTGTAAAAGTATTCTGTGGGACCTCACTAAAGCCTTTGATTGTGTAGATGTAGGCCTTCTAATCGCAAAACAATCAATACAGCTTTAATAAAATTGCCTTAAGACTAGTTGAATCATACCCCACGAGCAGATTTCAGGTCGTAAAGCATAAT
Organism: Vesta saturnalis; assembly: GCA_036346205.1. Classification (NCBI taxonomy): domain Eukaryota; kingdom Metazoa; phylum Arthropoda; class Insecta; order Coleoptera; family Lampyridae; genus Vesta; species Vesta saturnalis. The sequence continues at coordinate 696,207 of JARFJB010001973.1, forward strand.
AATACCTATTCAAATAAACTAGCTATCGACACGGGTATTCCACAAGGATCAATATTAGATCCAATTTTATTTATTATCTCTATAAATGAAATGTTTAATAACGTGTAAGCTGAAAATCTTATTTTGTATGCAGATGATTCAACTACTCTTAACGTAGGTACAACAATAAACGAAATTCTAACGCAATAAGTACAAATTACACATGAAATACATAACGCATGAAGCAAATTTACTTAAAGTTAACCAGGAAAACACAAACAATTTGGCACAGCCTTAGAAATATAGAGATAAATGATAGTTGGGACTATGCAAAACTTGTTGGTATCTTCATTGATTCTATTTTATAATGGAATATACACACACAAGAACTGGCAATAAGATTAAATAAGGTTGGTTATCTAATCAGATGAAAAGTAAGGTATCTTTAGACACCTTAAAAACAGCACACTATGGACAATTCAATAGTATATTGTCTTATGGTGTGCTCTTATTACCATACGCCTTCAGCCACTAGGATTTTTCAATTCAACGGCGAATTCTTAGAGGGCAATAAGTCGTACAAAGAAGACTGCAAACTATCCTTTGTAAAACTTAAAGTCTTAACTCTACCAAATTTATTTATTCTGCATGCAGTTATTACGCATATCAATTTCGCAAGTGCTCAGAAGTTCACAACCATCACACAAGAATGGAAAACGATTTATATGTACCCTACAAAAGACTATTAAAAACACAATCAGGGCCAACCTTTTTCTGTTATAAAGTACCAAACTTCCACATACATGTAGGGCACTAAATGATAAGAGCTTTAAAAACCTATGAAAAATTATTTACTTCATAATCCATATTACCATTACAACAAATTCTTAAGCAGTACAATCTGTGATATTTTATAAATTCTACTGTGTTCATGCTATATGTTTAGCCCATATGTTACTGTCTGTAGATAGCCCAATTCTGTTTGTTTGTTTTTTATATCTGTACTTTGACAATTGTAAATTCTCCATGTACAACAACAAGCTAATGTATATTATTATTTCTATTCTAAAAACCGTACCCTTAGGAAAATTCTAAGCACGGCACAGAATTCGGCACTTCACAATATACAAGTACCGTGACGAAATATATCAATATAATAGTATTGGTGAGGTATAAGACCTTGGAAAAAGTGTGGAAATATCGGCGTTTGGCTATAAGTCGAAAACAAAAGAAAATGCTAAATTTTCGATTTTGCCATTAAATCTAGGTCAACAAAGTAGTACGTCAATGTAAAACTGCAAACTGCTATCTTTAATAATAGCAAAGATATCTTTAAAAACAACTAAAACAACGAAATCGTGACACATTGTATAATCAAACTATCAAAGTGTTTTATTTCTCCGTCAATTAAAATGTCTATTTATCGGCCACGGCACTGTTTATCCGACGCTGAATTATAAAACAAAAAATGAATCAAATAACCCCACAAAGAAGTCGACAGGGGTGAGGTCAGAGGAACGTGGTGGCCAGGCTCTAGCTCCTAATCGTCCAATCCCCATTCTGTGCAATTATTATTTAATCTCTCACTATTTACAATCGCAAAATGCACTTATAATATTCCAATAACTCCTTTCGCAGGAAATCATTAAATAACATTAAATAATAAATAATAATGAATATCAGCATAATCAAAGTTACTGAATAACGCCATTTTCACATTTCTAGTTATACTGATAATTATTTTTTTCGTACAAACTGTCAGTATCTGCAGTTTATTTACAATAATTTACTTCTATAAACTCTTCTGTCATACTTTAAAGACATGTAGCAATTGTTCAATTGTCACAAAAATGCAATCATGGCATACCATGATTCGACAGCAGAGGAATGATGGTCAATACAGTATACACGTTGCTCAGAAATTATCAATTCAACGGGAATGCAAGAAATTAATGTCGAAACCTACATATTCCGAGATATAAACCCCAATTTCAAAAATGCTGTTGCTCATTTTGAGCAATTATTGTAAACTAGGGACCACATTAAAATTCTTTATTCGTTAATGAACAAAATAATTTAATAGTGCTCTGTGGAATTTTTCACGATCTACGATAATGAAAGTTGTGAATATTAATTTTGTAAAATTATTTACAAACTTAGTTAATAAAAGTAGTTTTGTAGAATGATGTACCGTTTTAGAAATTGAATTAACTCTAATTACCATTTTACAAGTTTTGCCACTGAAATTAACATTAATTGAAATTTTATCAATTTGGCCATGCATGAAAACAGTTTTTATTTTTTACGCGAAAACGGTGCGTCGTACAGAAAAAAGTTAAGGGATCAAATTTGCTTTAAACTGAATAGAGATTTCAAAAATAATTTTAATTTCAGAAAAAACCAGTAGCGTACCATTTTTCCTTCAATAATATTCAGTTCAAATACCGTACGTACGCCACTGGTAGAGATTCTAAAAATCTTTACACTAAGAATATGCTTTGAAGCTCGAAAGATATGTATTAAATTTAATAGAGACATCTAAAGTGATATGAAAGATATGATAGATGATTCTTTTCTTAAAACTAACACCAGTATATATATATATATATATATATATATATATATATATATATATTAATTAGAGTTAATTCAATTTCTAAAATGGTACATCATTCTACAAAACTACTCTTTATTAACTAAGTTTGTAAATAATTTTACAAAAACTAATATTCACAACTTTCATTAACGTAGATCGTGAAAAATTCCAAGCACTATTAAATTATTTTGTTCATTAACGAATAAAGAATTTAATGTGGTCCCTAAGTTTAAATAATTGCTCAAAATGAGCAACAGCATTTTTGAAATTGGTTTATCTCGGAATATGTGGTTTCGATTAATTTCTTGCATTCCGTTGAATCATAATTTCTATGCATACGTGTGTACTGATTGACCATCATTCCTGCTGTCGAATCATGGTATGCTATGATTGCATTTTGTGACAATTGAACAATTGCTACATGTCTTTAAAGTATGACAGAAGAGTTTATAGAAGCAGATTATTGTAAATAAACTGCAGATACTGACAGTTTGTACGAAAAAATAATTATCAGTCTAACTAGAAATGTGAAAATGGCGTTATTCAGTAACTTTGATTAGCTGATATTCATTTCGTTTATTGTATGTAATGGAAATGCAAGTGCAGCTGTACAGGAATACCAAAGAAGATTTCCAAATGAAGATTACCTTGCACAAGTCTTCATTAAATCACATTTAACGTTCAGGAAGTTCGGGCTAATCCAAGAAATGAATGACATCGAAATATAATTTTAAATAAGTTTGACAATAATAGAACATTAAGTAGCTCACCATTTTACAAGGCAACGCCGTTTTGTTTTAAAAATAAGGTTCTACGCGTTTTAAGGCAAGATCACGGAAGCCATTTCAGATGCAGCCAGTTCAAAACTTGCAACATCGTGATGCCGATAAATGCGTTAGTTTTTGTAATTGGTTTTTATGCAAAGTAGAGGAGGATGAGAACTTTAAAAAAAAAAATTGTATGGACTGATGAAGCTACGAAGCGACTCAGTAAGTTACCACAATTCACGAATCTGGAGCCATGCGAATCCACGTGTTGTGCACCAGAGCATTTCAACACGAATTTTCTGTTAGTGTTTGGTATGGTGTAATAAATGGAATTTGTTGTGGGCCCCATATTTTACCACCACGCCTAGATGGACAATTATTTAATGATTTCCTGCGAAAGGAGTTATTGGGATATTATAAGTGCATTTTGCGATTGTAAATCGTGAGAGATT
>JARFJB010001973.1:707500-730000 GCA_036346205.1 Vesta saturnalis
CTGTCTGTCTGTCTGTCTGTCTGTCTGTCTGTGTCTGTGTGTGTATGTGTGTCCTGTGTGTCTGTGTGTCTTGTGTCTGTGTCTGTTGTGTCATGTGTGTCTGTGTATGTCCGTTGTGTCATGTCTGTGTCTGTGTGTCCGTTGTGTCTGTGTCTGTGTGTCTGTGTGTCCTGTGTGTCTGTGTGTCCTGTGTTGTTGTCTGTGTGTCCTGTGTGTGTCCGTTGTGTGTCCGTGTGTGTCCGTGTGTGTGTGTGTCTGTGTTGTCTGTGTGTCGTGTGTGTCGTGTGTGTCCTGTGTGTCTGTGTGTCCTGTGTGTCTGTGTGTCTGTGTCTGTGTGTCATGTGTGTTGTGTGTGTCGTGTGTCGTGTGTGTCGTGTCTGTGTGTCGTGTGTGTCTGTGTGTGTCTGTGTGTGTCTGTGTGTGTCTGTGTGTTCTTGTGTGTTTGTTGTCGTGTCTGTGTGTGTATGTCGTGTGTGTCTGTGTGTGTCCTGTGTGTGATGTTGTGTCTGTGTGTCTGTGTGTCGTGTGTGTCGTGTGTATGTCTGTGTGCTTGTCTGTGTGTCTGTGTCGTGTGTCTGTGTGTCTGTGTTGTCTGTGTGTGTCTGTGTGTCGTGTGTCTGTGTGTGTCTGTGTATTGTCTGTGTTGTGTCGTGTTGTGTCTGTGTCGTGTGTGTCTGTGTGTCTCGTGTGTGTCTGTGTGTGTCGTTGTCGTGTGTGTCTGTGTGTGTCTGTGTGTGTCTGTTCTGTGTGTGTCTGTGTTGTCTGTGTGTGTCTGTGTGTGTTCTGTGTGTGTCTGTGTTGTCTGTGTGTCTGTGTGTGTGTCTGTGTGTGTCTGTGTGTGTTGTGTGTCGTGTGTGTCTGTGTGCTGTTGTCTGTGTTGTGTGTTGTGTGTGTCTGTGTGTGTCTGTGTGTGTCTGTGTGTGTCTGTGTGTGTCTGTGTGTTGTGTGTGTCTGTGTGTTGTCTGTGTGTGTTGTTGTGTGTGTCTGTGTGTTGTCTGTGTGTGTATTGTTGTGTTGTTGTTGTGTGTTGTGTGTTTTTGTGTCTTGTGTTCTTGTGTGTCTGTGTGTCTGTGTGTGTGTTTGTGTGTGTTGTCTATGTGTGTGTCTGTGTGTGTCTGTTGTTGTCTTGTGTGTCTGTGTGTGATGTTGTGTGTTGTGTCTGTGTGTGTCTGTGTGTGTGTCTGTGTGTGTCTGTGTTGTGTTGTGTTGTTTGTGTCTGTGTTGTGTTGTCTGTGTGTGTTGTCTATGTGTGTCTTGTGTGTGTGTGTCTATTTATTATGATGTCTGTGTTGTCTGTGTGTGTGTTGTGTGTTGTCTGTGTGTCTTGTGTGTCTATGTTGTCTGTCTGTGTGTGTATGTTGTGTGTGTGTGTGTCTGTGTGTCTGTGTATGTCTATGTGTGTGTCTATTGTTGTTATGTGTCTTGTTGTCTGTGTGTCTATGTGTGTGTTCTTGTGTGTCTGTGTGTGTCTGTGTGTGTTTGTGTGTGTGTCTTGTGTGTGTTGTTGTGTGTGTGTGTGTGTCTGTGTGTGTTGTGTGTTGTCTGTGTGTGTTTGTGTGTCTGTGTGTGTGTTGTGTGTGTGTCTGTGTGTGTGTCTGTGTGTGTGTGTGTTTGTGTTTGTTGTGTGTTGTGTGTCTGTGTGTGTGTCTGTGTGTGTGTCTGATGTTGTCTGTGTGTGTGTATGTGTTGTGTGTGTGTTGTGTGTGTGTCTGTGTGTGTCTTGTTGTGTTCTGTGTGTGTGTTTGTGTGTTGTGTTGTTGTTCTTGTGTTGTCTGTGTGTTGTCTGTGTGTGTCTGTGTGTGTGTGTGTCTTGTGTGTGTCTGTGTGTGTGTGTGTGTGTCTGTTGTGTCTGTGTGTGTCTCTGTGTGTGTCTTTTGTTGTGTGTGTCTGTGTGTGTCTGTGTGTTGTCTGTGTTGTCTGTGTGTGTGTCTGTTGTGTGTCTGTGTGTGTTTGTTTGTGTTATTGTTGTGTGTTTGTGTGTGTTGTGTGTTGTCTGTGTGTGTCTGTTGTTGTGTGTGTCTGTGTGTTGCTGTGTGTGTTGTCTGTGTTTGTTGTGTGTTGTCTTGTGTGTTGTGTCTGTGTGTGTGTCTGTGTGTTGTGTTGTGTGTGTCTGTGTGTGTGTCTTGTGTGTGTCTGTTGTGTTGTGTGTGTTGTTGTGTGTCTTGTTTTTTGTTGTGTGTCTGTGTGTGTGTCTTGTGTGTGTGTGTTGTCTGTGTGTCTTGTGTGTTGTGTGTTGTGTCTGTGTGTGTTGTGTGTGTCTGTGTGTGTGTGTTGTTGTGTGTCTGTGTGTGTTGTGTGTGTGTCTTGTGTGTCTGTGTGTGTGTTCTGTGTGTGTGTCTGTGTGTGTGTCTGTGTGTGTGTGTGTGTCTGTGTGTGTCTGTGTGTGTGTCTGTGTGTGTCTGTGTGTGTCTGTGTGTGTGTGTCTGTGTGTGTCTGTGTGTTGTCTGTGTGTTGTCTGTGTGTGTTGTGTGTTGTTTGTGTGTGTCTGTGTGTGTGTCTTGTGTGTGTCTTGTGTGTTTGTGTGTGTCTTGTGTGTTGTGTTGTGTGTCTGTGTGTGTCTGTGTGTGTGTCTGTGTGTGTGTCTTGTGTGTGTCTGTTGTTGCTGTGTGTTGTCTGTGTGTGTTGTGTGTGTTGTCTGTGTGTGTGTCTGTGTGTGTGTGTTGTGTGTGTGTCTTGTGTGTGTTGTCTGTGTGTGTCTGTGTGTGTCTGTGTGTGTGTCTGTGTGTGTGTCTGTGTGTGTGTTTGTGTGTGTGTGTTGTTTGTTGTGTGTGTGTGTCTTGTTGTTGTGTGTTGTGTCTTGTGTGTCTTGTGTGTGTGTGTCTGTGTGTGTGTCTGTGTGTGTGTGTTGTGTGTGTCTGTGTGTGTGTCTGTTGTGTCTGTGTGTTGTTGTTGTGTGTCTGTGTGTGTGTCTGTGTGTGTGTTTGTGTGTGTGTGTGTGTGTCTGTGTGTGTCTGTGTGTGTGTCTGTGTGTGTGTCTGTGTGTGTGTCTGTGTTGTGTGTTGTGTGTGTGTTTGTGTGTGTTGTGTGTGTGTGTGTGTCTGTGTGTGTGTCTGTGTGTGTCTGTTGTGTTGTTGTGTGTGTTGTGTGTGTGTCTGTGTGTGTGTTGTGTGTGTCTGTGTGTGTGTCTGTGTGTGTTTTGTGTGTGTGTCTGTGTGTGTCTTGTGTGTGTGTCTTGTGCTGTGTGTGTCTGTGTGTGTGTCTTGTGTGTTTGTGTGTGTCTGTGTGTGTGTTTGTGTGTGTCTGTGTGTGTGTTGTGTGTTGTCTGTGTGTGTCTGTTGTGTCTGTGTGTGTGTCTGTGTGTGTGTGTGTGTGTTGTGTGTGTGTGTGTGTGTGTGTGTGTGTGTGTGTCTGTGTGTGTCTGTGTGTGTTTGTGTGTGTGCTGTGTGGTTCTGTGTGTTTTGTGTGTGTCTGTGTGTGTGTGATCTTGTGTGTCGTGTTTTGTCTGTGTTGTTGTGTGTGTGTCTAGTGTGTAGTTCTTGTGTGTGTGTCTGTGTGTGTGTTGTGTGTGTGTTGTTTGTTGTGTGTGTGTCTGTGTGTCGTGTGTGTAGTCTGTGTGTGTGTGTCTGTGTTGTGTCTGTGTGTCATGTTGTGTGTGTGTCTGATGTGTGTCTGTGTGTATGTCTGTGTGTGTTTGTGTGTTAGTTGTGTCTGTGTGTGTCTATGTGTGTGTCTGTGTGTCTGATGTGTGTGTCTGTGTGTGTGTTGTGTGTGTCTGTGTGTGTGTCTGTGTTGTGTCTGTGTGTGTCTGTGTGTGTGTCTGTGTGTCTGTGTGTGTGTTGTGTGTGTTTGTGTGTGTCTGTGTGTGTCTGTGTGTGTCTGTGTGTGTCTGTGTGTGTGTCTGTGTGTGTGTTCATGTGCTTGTATTGACTGTGTGGTGTCTGGTTGTGATGCTCTGTGTGTGTGTCTCTGTGTTGTCTGTGTGTAAGTCTATGTTGTGTTATGTGTGTGTGTGATATACTGTGTGTGTGTCTGTGATGTTGATTGTGTGTCGTGTGTGATGTGTTCTGTGTGTGTGTCTGTAGTGTAAAGTCATGTGTGTGTAGTCTGTAGTGTTGTGTAAATCTGTCTGATGTGTGTTGTGTGTGTGTCGTGTTGTGTGTCTGTGTGTGTCTGTGTGTGTTGTCGTGTGTGTGTGTCTGTTGTGTTGTGTGTGTGTCTGTGTGTGTGTCTGTGTGTGTGTGTGTGTGTGTGTTGTTGTGTGTCTGTGTGTGTGTCTGTGTGTGTGTGTGTGTCTGTGTGTGTGTCTGTGTGTGTGCTGTGTGTGTGTGTGTGTGTGTGTGTGTGTGCTGTGTGTGTGTGTGTCTGTGTGTGTGTGTCTGTTTGTAACCACTAACCAGCCACTTCAATCGATGGACCTTATATTTGGAACGTAGGTGGGTTACCATCGGGTTTATGAATATTGACCATCCCAATAGGAGGCGCTTGAAACATCTCCATTTATAGTCCGGTTAAATTCATATTCGGGATATATGTTATTTAGGCGACATAAATTATTGCACAAAACCCATTTTATTGGAAAGTATAAAAATTTGAATTGCAGAACAAGGTTTGCGGGTCGGTTAGTTGTATATAAAAACGTACATATACAACGCATTGCGTAACACGCCATCTACACGTAGTATGTAAAATCTGCAACACCAACCGATTGTATTGGCTTTTGGAATCTATTGCTAATTGTTCCTAATTAGTACAACTTGCGGTGATGTGATATATGCAAACCACCTATCGAAATGTAACAAAAGTTTCAGGATATTTGTAGACATAATCCAACATTACCTTAAAGAAGTTATAAACCACACATTTTGATATTAACGATTTTACTCAAGATTTACGAAGTGCGGAAATATGTAAATATTTATCTTGTTTGTGTGTTTATCACTTTGTTAACAGAAAATTCAACAGCGTATTCGAGATTAGCGAGATCTCTTATTAGCTTTATCCGAAACACCTGTTTGAGGTGAGACGCATTGATCTAAAATTATCTCTAGAACATTTTGCACAAATTTGAGTGATATTGAATTTATATTCTGAAAACTAATACAATAAACATACGTTTTTCCACATGATTATTATTTTCTATAGTCCTAAGGCATATTATTTGAATTTAACTTCCACATAAGTAAATAGTATTGCCGCAGTTGAATGTTGCCTTTAGATAGTGTTACAAACGTCATCGTTGTGTCGTAATAGCAAATATATTATTAAATTTATTTTATAAAGTAATACAAATTGCAAACTTTTCATCAATAGTTTTAACCGAGAAAATATCTAAAACTACTACTAAATTGCATGAATTGGGGCTTGAATCTCGATGGCGCAGATGGTTAGCGCGGTACTCTAGTAAAGTACAGGTCGTAAGTTCAAATCCTACTCGAGGTAAACTTTTTATTTATGTATTTAATAAAATTAATAATAATTTTTAATTACATATTTACCTTTGAACTTATTCGTTCATATCAAAACTCATAATAAATGTTTCATAGCCACATCTGCTAAAATATTCAAATAGTTTTCATTTAAAAGTTCACCTACTATAAGTTTACAAACTGTAATAACTGTAAGACGGCTATTACAATCATGAGTGCTCACCAATTATACGGAAATGGTTTTAATTTCAGTGTAAATAAATAAATCATTCTTAAGTGATACGGGTGACTCAATAGCGTTTATATAATTAATACAAGTTTACAATAACAAACACTACTTACCTTTTGGATTTTTTATTTACAACTACAGCAAGTGCTATAATTAAGGCAATTATTATTATTATTGTGAAGATTAATAAAATAATCCCTTTTCGTTCTAAACTTGTGCGTTTCTTCCACCATGAATTATTGCGATTCCTGTAAAACAAAATAGTACGTTAATATACAGCATCTTAATTAGCTCATTTATATCAATTTATATCATGATTGATTATGTTTCTTCAGATGTTACTTAAGCGTTTGAAACCACTAAATATAAAATTATATATTAATTTATTTTATTATATTATTATCCCTACATTTTCAAAAAGTTGTTGAAAGGTTACCGACAATATTTGTTAACTCTTTACACTTCAAGATTCAAGTAATGACTTCATTTACGATCTTCACTAAACTTTAAAATTGAGAGATCTACACATTGCCATTAATAGCCTTCTATCAAAATAGACAGAAAGTATGACTACATTTATACTATGTGAAAGTAAACATACAGTTGAATAAGACTAACATTTTATCAGTTTAATAAGGTAAATTATGTCAATGATCAAAATACTGATTCCCCCGAGAATAACTTCACAACTATACAATCCCGAAAATCCACCACCAGCAAAATGACTGAGGCCTAAAAATTCATGTTTAGACTATACACATATGTTAAATTTTAATACAACCGTTTCTTCATTTTTTAGTTTTTTGCGGTATAAAGAAAATACATTTAGCCATCTTACCTCTAATATCGCAGACCGTCACCGTTGGGGTCCAGATATTAAAGCACCAGATACTTTTGTGAAATTTGAATTCAATCGCTTCTCAAGCCATTGAGATATTGCGCCCGAGCGATTCACAACAGACAAACACGCACACACGCGCAGACGCTCACACTTACGCACATGCACGCACAAAATCACAAGCGCACCCACATACGCGAGCATTCGAGCACTCGAACACCAACGCACTAACGCACTCTCGTACACGTCCATCCGCACTGCTGTAAACTTTTTAGTGGCTCTTTCCACTGAAGGATTTACACGTTGGAGGCACCTCAATGGCACTTTAAAAGAACATGCGTCATCAAAGAATCACATTCAATGCCAAAGGCCTTGGATTGAATTTGGTCATCGATTACAATCTTATAAAACTATTGACAATGAGTCACAAAAGTTTATTGCTGTAGAGACCAGTTATTGGTATGAGGTGCTTCTACGTGTTGTGTCAACAACAAAAATGCTTGCTCAGAGTTGTTTAGCTATTAGGGATACCAGAGACAAACTTTATGAGTTTAATAATGGAAATGTTTTACATATCATTCAAATACTAGCTCAATTTGATTGAATAATGGAAGAGCATGTTCACAGAGTGTTCGAAAAACAAGAAGCTAAAGTCACTATCTTGGAAAAGGTATCCAAAACGAACTGATTTATCTTTTAACTTTCACATATTACTGACGAAATTAAGCAATCCAATTACTGTTCCAGATTGTACTCCTGTCAGTAAGATAGAGCAAATAATATCTCTAGTTAGATATGTGCCTATTGACAACTCTAGTCTCAATGATATTATCATTAAGATTAATGAAATCTTTTTAGGCTGTCTTCCAGTTGAAAGATCGTCAGAACAAAAACTTTCAAATGTAGCAATTAAAAAAATTGGGGTTAAATTTGAAGGATATGAGAAACCAGGCTTACGACAACGGGGCCAATATGAGAGTTGATAAATCAGGGGTACAATCTACAATAAGAAGGATGAATCCACGAGTATTTTACTTGCCATGTAGCACCCACTCATAAGTTAGTTGGGAACGATGTAGCAAAGGCGTCCTTAGAAGCCGCATTTTTTTTTAATTATACTTCAAAAAACGTACTTCAACCTTTAGATGGGCGATACTATTAAAACATGTTAAGGGGCTTACTCTAAAACTACTTAGTGATACTCGTTAGGGAAGTAAAGTAGAAGCTTTAAAACCCTTAAGGTATCAATTAGGAAGTATTTACGATGCTACAAATTAAGTATTTATGACGCTACTGAAATTGACACTTCTATAACATATGAGACTTCTGGGCAAGTTGCACTTTATTGAACAATTTAAATTTTTATGGTCTATTGTAATTTGGTAAAAAATCTTAAATTGTATTAATCCGAACAGCAAGCTACTACAGACCAAAGACTATGATTTATCATCTGCTATCGAGGTAATAACAAATTTTTTTCAAGGATGTTCACTCGGATCAGACTTTTAATAAAAAGTTCTCGGCAAAGAAACCCGCGGACGTTTTTGACATCCCAGACGATTCCGAGTTGAGACCAGCGTGTCACAGAGTTTGACGAAAAACTGTTAAGTTTCTTTACGAAACGGGCCATGATCCGATCGCAGATCCCAAATTAAAATTTAAAATAGAGCTTTATTGTTGTATAATAGATCAAGCTATTAATGATTTAGAATGCATATTTAATTTGATGAATACCTACAGCAATCAATTTCAGTTTTCATACATGATTCGAAAAATTTATCTAAAATCGAGTTAATTAAATATTGTAAGGACTTGAAAATACTATTAGTGGATGGTGAATCAGGAGATCCGAACGCACTTGAGCTAGTAGATGAAATAGAATCCGTTTTCAGGGTTTGTAAATGCAAAACAAAATTCAATTGCGGTACTAAAACTTATCACTATTTCAGATGTTGTTCCTAACTTCAGCATTGCCTTAAGAATTTTGTTGACATTGCAGTAAGTGTGGCAAATGGAGAAAGGAGCTTTCCTAAATTGAAAATAATTAAAAATTAACCACCCAAAATCGGCTAAAGGGTTTGGATACATTACCTATAAAAGATGAATTAACATAGAAAATTAATCTTAAAAATATTATTCAGAAGTTTGCTGAATTAAATGTAAGAAAAAAACACTTTTAGTTTTTTTTACGCGGTTGTGTTGTTATTTTTTACAGTATTATATTATTGTATCGGGTGTCTATTAATGATTGAAGCTGACGTCATGTAGCAAATTTTGGTTAGTTTGGTACCACTAGACTTCATTTCGGTCGCAACGATTGACATTAGCGTCCCATGGGGTAATCACCTTTGGTGTAATTATAAACATTGTTTGTTAAAATTAAACAGAATACCGTTACTTTTGGGAAATATTTATTGTCAATATTTGCTAATTACAATTATTTAACAAAATAAATTTTAAAATTATTGTTATGACAAAAATACAAACAAACATTCTTCAGTAAATTAATATAATTACAAAAAATGTTGAAAATGATGACCCTGATGCTGTAGACATAAATTAATTCTCCGCTTCATGTTTTCAAAAACATGTTGAAGTTCTTCCCGTGTAATAGCCTGAATCTCATGTTAAGCTGCTTCCATTAATTCATCTAAATTATCCAATCTATTTCTATAAATATTGTCTTTAATCTTTCCAATATAACGAAAAATTAATACAGGAATGAAAAGTTAACGGAAAAATTATCATAAAAGCTAATGAAAAACAGACACGTGGCAAAAAAGGTAGAAACCGATTGATTAATACACACGTGTTATGTAGTTTGATATATGTTACATTCTCTAACATATATTCGCTCTGTTGATTGTCAAACTTCAGGGGGTTATCATACAATTAATTTGCAAAAAAACAATTGTTATACGATTTTTTTGGAAAGTTGATAGTTATTCTTCTTTTACGTGACATTTCTTGATTTCAAAAATTTGTTTGCTTTTTCCATAAAAATAAAAGTATGTCTGTTATTCTTACAGTCACATCAAATTCATACCATCGGAAAGAGCGTTAAATTTGCTACAAGACAAATGTTTATTGATGCTTAATAAAAAGTTAAATATAATAATTGTGAAGTGTGCAAAATTAGTGGTATCTTCTTATTCGTGGTAACGCCAAAAATGTGTTAATGAGGACGTGTTTTTTTCTTTGGCAAAAACTACTGCATTTAGCAATATTTTCAACGATATATAAACTTTTGAGTTTTCTATTTTCTTGCGGTAATATCATGGGCAAAAATAATATTTGGCTTCTGGGAGGCCAATGAACTGTGCCAAAACGTCCTATTAATCTATCTCATTGATGTTCGTTTAACCATGCCCGAGTCGCTCTGCTGTTATAACCAGGGCAAGTATCCATTTGAAGCCAGGAATTAATTCTAATATTTAAAGAAACAGCATGGAATTCACATGTATGGTCATTAAGACAATTAAATGTGCTATCTCTGGTAAAGATTAACTTTGAACAGGGATGAAATGATAAGTGTAAAGTCATTCCTTTTGTGAATTGACGTATGTGAAATTCTTCAGTCATATTGCTCCATGTGCGTCGTTTTTGCGGGAGTTTCTTGAAAAAGATTTTTTTTAACTCTCCCTGTTTCTCCTATAATCCGAAATATTGTTATAAACGTGTTTGTGTTTAGAATGCGTCTTTCAAAGTCATAAAATTACTCTAGCGTTCTTGTTGATTTATTATCTAAATTGAAGATGCCACGTTTTTCACAAATAACGAGTATCGAGATATTTTATATGTGTATAATGAGCAGCAGTTGCAGAGTATTCCCGCCGCTATCCTGAATGACGCATTCCAAACAGTAAAACTTTTGTAACTACATTTCGGATTTTGGGAGAGACAGAGAGTGTTCTAAGACATCATCGTCTAAATGCCGATCGAGTAAATCGTCATCAAAATCAAATTATAACAGAGCTTTTTGAAGAAACTCTCACAGTAAGTACGAGCAGGGTAGCAATACAAATTGGGAGAATTTCGCATACGTCAGTTCACAGAAGCCTTAAAAGGAACAACCTCCACCCTTATCATTTGACGCCTGTTCAAAGTTTAGTGGATCGCGATTGGACAGAACGTGTTCAGTTTTGTCAGTGGTATATCCAACAAACTAACAGATTCGTAATTTTACAAGCATGTAATTTGGACTGACGAGTCAACGTTTACCAGAGATGACATTTAATTGTCATAATGACCATAAGTGGGCACCTGTGAACCCTCATGCTGTTAGGCCCTCCAATAAGCAATACAGACCCAAAGTTAACATATGGATGCATATAATTGGAAATTACGTTCTTAGACCAATTATACTAGAAAATATATTAAACGCAGAAAGATTTCTTGATCTTCTTCAGAACGAACTGTACAATATATTAGAAGAAGTTCCTTTAAATTTTAGGTTTAATTCTTAGATGCAAATGGATGGTTGCTCTGCTCATAGCAGCAGGGAGATTTGGGCATGGATAGGACGCTATAGTACAGTCACGTGGCCTCCTCGAAGTCCTGATTTAACTCCGTTAGATTTCTATTGGTGGGGTAGATTAAAATCTTTGGTATATCAAGTACCAATTGAAACTCGAGAACAGCTCGAACAAAGGATTTTTGATTGTTGGGAGCAGCTTCAACGGCAAAATGGTGAATTGCGCAGCTGCTTCCGTGCGGAGAAGGTGCGCTTTATGTATCCGTCAAGGGGGAGGTTACATCGAATATTATTAGGTCGTTGCAAATATGTTACTAAGTGAGAATAGTTATTTTTGTATTAAGTCTGCAAAAGGAGTGTTTTGTAAATGGCACATGAGAGTGTTAGTTTTGGCCGAGACTATTGTTACTATAGCTTCAAATTTTCAAGGCGTAAGTCCCATCCACCAAGCGACCTGATATTCACTTGCAGAAGCGGAAAAATCAAAGTTACTCAACCGAATTTGATAAAAAGTTATAATAAAAAATTGGGGCAGAACTGATCGTATAGATCGGAATGTTGCTCTTTATCGTACAAGTTTGAGATCCAAAGAATGGTACTGGCCTTTGTTCATTTGGGAGTTAGATGTCTCTATTCAGAATGGTTCGCTCCTCTATCGTAAAATCAATTTATTAGAGTTTTTAAGAAACATAGCTAAAGCATTACTGACTAAGTACGGGACGCCTCCAAGCAAACCGTCCTGCGCAGTCCTGACGAAAACGTGTCACTTCTGATACTAGGTATGGTAACACTGGACACCTAACTTGCTCCCAAAATAGAGAAACACGTCGTGCTTTGTGTCACTCAACAAGAAATAAAAAATGTATTAAATGTAATATTGGCTTACACGAAATAAATATGGCACTAAAAACAACTTGCATTCAAATCTATTTGCTACAAATAACGCTGAGAAATACCTGAAACAATTATAATCTCTTACGTTTGGCTATGAAGCTCAAAAAAACAGTTTCTCTTTTTCATTATACAAAAATTCAGTCTACATTTCCTATTAGATGAAATTGGTCAATGACTTACAGCGATCATATTAGCATCCGTTTCTTTTTTCCTCAAATTGAGACCAATGCTGAAACCCATCAGTAATAACGACTGCTGGTGGTCTTGGGGTAGTAGATTTTCTTCTAATTGGAACGCTGGCAGGTCGTCCACACCTGGGAGTCTCACTTCTCCCAATTTTACATAGGCTATAATTATGCTAAATCAAATCGAAATTGTTTCTGGGATATTACTGCTTTGCCTTTTGTGGTATTTACTCTGTTATAAAGGACCATGCTTAAATCCAACCAATGATAAAATACACGAAAATGACATTTTTTACTTTTTATAGTTATTTTGAGTCGCCCAATGTGACCATGAAATCTACAACGCCCATGTGTTGTGGATTTTAATAATGTTTGTACAGGGAATGTGGAGATATTGTTGTTCATTCCTAACATACCTGCGTGTTGTGTCAATGGGTTCCACACACCATATAGACTGGATGCCACACATACGATTGTTATCGTTCCATTGAACAAGAGAAATGCGACAAACATCATATTCTGTGATAAATCCTTCTACAGTCCCCCTGGAATTTTTTTTACATACTCTTCTCGTCACTAAATGAATTATTTGGGATGCGATCTTTTCGTATCGTCCCGAATTCAAAAATATAATAATTATCAAAATTTACAGTATATCGACAGTTTTTGGGGGACATTCCTAGTCAACAGAATAACAACATTAAGTTTGCTGTGTCTCCATCTATAATAACATTTTCTTGTCCTGAGTATATTTCAAGCTCCATCATTGTCGCACAAAATGAATAACTTGTACTCCCATTTTTTAGGTCTTCGTTCCTTGCACCTGATAATAATAATTATAGTTCCTCCTTAATTTAATTTTGTTGTTTTCGGAATCTACAACACAATAATTAATTAAATTTACCTTACATGCCACCACAGGATCAATTTCGCCGCTTTTTAAAGAGCTTTTTATTTCAACCACTGCATCTTCTTCTACTAGTTCGTCAGCCGAACATGCTAAAAATGGTTTTTCTTCCTGTATAAGGAGTCCGCATGTAGTGACTTTTAACTTGAATAACTGTTGAAATAGTTTAACTACATTTGACTCACTGTTGAGGCCAAAGGCGGTGTACGGAATACCCTTTAAAAACGTTTTAGAGTAAGGAGGAAGCAGTTTCGGAAGTGCACGTTGTTTTACGCAGTTTGCATATGTTCACAAAATTTCATGCCGTTCTTACGTTCTACTCTCCACAAATCACTTTTTGATTGGGTCACGGTATCTTCTTCAATCTTTTTTTGTCGACATTTTCCAAACAAGTTTAAAATTAACTAACGCGTAATTCGTACTCATCAAAACGTCTTCGTCGTCATTATGATGGAAGCTGATGCTACAAGGTTCGTCTTCCGAACGAGGGTGGATGCAAGCTTCTGTTGAAATCTTACCCAATCTCTTATAAAAGGAATTTATCAATAAAAAAATCTAGCTTATACTGTTTTTTTTTTACATATTCTATCATTTGAAAACTAACAAAAAAGAATTTCGGGCCACTGGCATGGATTTGCTACATGATAATTACAGAACATTTTAATAAATTATAACAAAGGGAATATGTTAATAAAATAAGATTGTATATAGATACTTATGCGTCTCTCGCCCTTTTTAATATCACACTCCTACGTTTTCTTGGAACACTCACACGTTCTCTTGGTTTAGAAACTTTTAGACACTATCACAAATTCACAACTGGTGTTCGATCCATGAGTATCGTTTGCAAAATGCTAGTAGACTGATAGCAATCCCATAAATGTCTACATTTTATTAGAATATTTGAGGAATAACAATAATCAATGTGTAATTACGCGATATACTTAGGGCTAACTAAAGGGAAGGTTATTTAGCCATTTTCTACACCTAATTATGTTACCTGTATCTCTTTAAATTTAACATTGGCTAATGATCTAATTTGAAAATAATAGGAATTTGTTGTAATACAATTCATTTAAATAACACCTTATGTCGATTACGTGTAATTAAAGAAAATGATGTAGTTGACCTATATAATAAAATAAAAGTGACATTAGTTTTAAAAATTTTTATATAAAATAAAAAAAAATCAATTTTAGTTACTTTAGTGTTCATGTCTTCTGTAAATTAGTGAAAAAATAATAAAGAGATTTGCATAAATTATTCTGAATATTGATTTAATCCCCCATCTTGCCTGTGGGAGTTAACTATTCAGGTAAAACTTTGAAAAATTTCACTCCGCTACACTAGGGAGCGCTGCGACCGATTTATATTTCGTCAAGCTATCTAGAGGGGTTTTAAACCTTCTTATTGATCAGTCCAACGTAAAATGTGCCCCACATAACATATTCAACATTTTTATAAAAATCACGTACATATTTTTTTAAAATTCACATTAAAAGCTGGTTCTTCTCAGTTTTTATTTATAAAAAAAATAAGCAGGCGTAATAACTAGTTGTTTATTTTCCAGTTTGATAGTAAATAATAATTTTCACGCTTTTACAATGCAGTTAACTAGTGCAAAAGTTGAACAAATTATTGCATTGATTGAAGATGGTGGTAGTCAGCTGTATGTGTCCCGTACATTAGGAATACCTCATACTACCGTTCAGGATGGTTGGAATCGCAAAATAACAGTAATTGAACTCCAACATCGCTTGCAAGCAGTGCGACAGGTAGAAATAAGTGAAACAACAATTAGACGATGACTTAACGAAGGTGATCTAACTTCAAAAAGACCGGTTACAGGACCACAATTGTTACTTAGACCTCGAAGAGCATGATTCAATTGGGATAACATACAGATATTGGCAAAGGCAGAGAACCCAACTCTTCGGAAAGTCAAAGAAGCCACATACATCTCACTAGCAGAAAATCCAACCCAAGCTAGTATGGAAACCAAACCCATATGGATTCTAATAATGCGCGAAGAGGTTAAGCGAAATACACCTGCGCAATAAGTTACGGCGTAACATGCGCAACCACGAAAAAAGTTCAATATATATATATATATATATATATATATATATATGTCAGACTAGTAAGTGAAAGGCATCAAGTTCGAATCTTAGCGTAATCAAGTGCTTGGGAAAAAATTATAGCATATGAATTCGACTCAAGTGCGAAAACAGTCCTTCTCAGGGCTAAGCCTGATGACGGAAGCAGAGTCCGCTTAAGAAACGTCGCTCTCAAAAATCAAGAACTGTGGAAATAGGCCCATCAACTCAACTAATACGAAACCACAGTTACAAAACACCTATAATACAGAAGGAGTAGATAATAATTCATAATAATATATAGATATTTTGAAACGATGTTTTAATTTCAGTTATTCTGAATATGAAATGAAAAACCCTCTTTCAATTAAAAAACTGCAAGAAATACTAGAGTCCGATTCTAATGTAGAAGAAGCAGATGAAATACTAAGCCTGAGGACGGAAGCAGAGCCCGTTTCCGAAACGTCGCGCTCAAGAAACAAAAACTGGAGTTACAAAACATTTATAATACAGAAGGAGTAGATAATCATTAAAAATAATATACAGATATTTTGAAACGATGTTTCGATTTCAATTATTCTGAATATGAAATGAAAAAACCTCTTTTAGTTCAAAAATTATAAACAATACTAGAGTCTGATTCTAAATTAGAAGAAGCCGATGAAATAGAGATGCCGTGTACACACCCACTTTAGTTGATACTCTTACTGATGAAGAAGACCTAAAACGATAATCTTCTTCAAGAGGAAGATATTGCCACTGCCGTCACCGGAACATATGAGATTCACACAAACTTTCCAGGTGAGATTTAAAGTCCAGAAGTGATCGAAGCATCTACTAGTAGGGGCAAAAACAGGAAAGTAAAATACCAGGAAGTTCGCAAATCTAAGCAATATAACTCTTCTTGGTCAAAAGAAACAGAGAACTATTCATCTTTACCTACCAAAAAATACTTTCTTTTCTTAAACGTTAGTGGAAAAACGCCTTTGGAAGCGTTTTCTTTATTTTTGATGATGCTGTATTGCGTAAAATACTCAAATACAGCCGTAAGTATGCCCAGCAGTACAATCGACAGGATTTCTAGTTTTCTGCAGTTAAGTTGCAAAAGTTTATTGGAATTCTAATATTAACAGGGTATCACACAATTCCGGTTGGTATATACATATATATATATATATATATATATATATATATATATATATATATATATATATATATATATATATATTTGACTTGGATAAAGGTATGGAACTGGTAATAGAATGTAGGAGTTGAAATAAATTCCGCAATATCAAGAGAAATTTGCATGTGTCCGATAACAATAACTTAAACAGAAATGACAAATTTGCAAAATTACGTCCAATATTTTCAAGATGAATAAACAATATTTACAATTTGGAATGCTTACCTACAATCTATCAATAGATAAACGAATGGTTCCATATTTCGGATGGCACGTTGCAAAGATGTTCATGAAAGGAAAACCTGTGCGCTTTGGGGTTAAAATCTGGTGTTTGTGCAGGTCAGAGGGCCATCTTTACCAATTTATACCTTATTGTGGTGCAAAACCTGATGGGCAGAAGTCCGAATTCACTTGAGGTACACAAGTTGTTTTAGATTCTCTTGCTGTGTTACCTACACCTTCAGAACACAAACTAACTATTTGATAACTTCTTCTCAACGTATGCACTTTTTAACCTTTTGCAAGAAAAAGGATTTTTCTTAGCAACACTGTATGATAAATCGTTTATCGAGTTATACGTTGGTAAGTAGCAAAGTTCGTGGAAAGAAAAAGAGGGGCGAGTTTGATCAAGCTTTGGATAAAGAAAGAGAGGTAAGAGTGGTAAGATGGAATGACGATTTCGTCGTTACTGAAGCAACAAACCACGGTAAAATTCGTTCAATTGCCAAAGTCGAAAGAGACAATCGCAAGCTACAAAGGCAGAGTCAACACCTCAACCCAATATGTTGAATACAACAGGCATATGGGAGGTGTAGATAATTTGTCAATCTTATTGATTGTACTGTTGTAAATTCATGGAGAATTCACATCATCGCAAATGAAACTCAAATTTCGGAAATAGATTTTCGGGCTTCGCTGGTCTTATAACTATTACAAACAGAAAGCAGTTTTATGGATACAACAGAAGAAAGAAGCCTAGATAAAGATTTTGAACCAATACCATCAAAATCTCATGGGGTCGTCCTTCTAGGGCTAGTTTACCAGCTAATGCACGATATGACCAGCTTGGCCATAATATCGTACGAGAGCATACAGGTTGTAGATGCAGATGCATAATATGTAAAACAAATTCAGTGTACATGTGTGCTAAATGCAAAGTGCACCTACATGCTGACTGTTTTGGTGTTTTTCATACAAAATAAGATGTCTAGATATATGTATGTATGTGTGCATTACCTATAAATAGATGTTATTCAGAAAATTTGTTATTAGATATAAGTATATTTTTTATTTAGAAAATGTACATAGATATTATGCCAAAGTATCGTTAACAAAACATTTTTTTTATTATTACTATTATTATATTTGATAAAATTTAGTTCATATATCATTTTAATGAAATATACAAACTTGTTTTGCAAAAAATTATTTCAATGGTTGGCCATTAACGGGAATGAAATGCAATAAGATATTTAAAGATACACAAATGTATGTAAAGAAAAAGCTAGTTGCCTATAAAAACAAAATGGAATACTTAAGAAAAGTAACGCATAGGAATCAGTGATTGGTAATACATGTGTTATAAAATATTACTGGCGTTAACACATTATTTGGTTAAATTAATATTAAGAAAATGCCTGAGCAACAATCTTTTTGACAAAATGCAAAGCAGCTGTTAACTACAGCCTAAAATTCTATTATTATTATTTCAAAATTTTAAAGATATAATTAATGAATTTCCAGATAGTCCATCAAATAATTATATTGAATTTTATGCGAAAAGACTTAGCAATGTGGAAGTTTCGTTAATTGAGTCTAAACAAATTTTTATTCAGTTATCCGAAGATGAAATTGAAAATATAAATCTATTAACCTACTAGTATATTCGTACTTCACAACGGGATGAATTTCAACCCCTATTCCCACCCTCTGATGTTGATATTCAAATGCCTTCTAAACATACTCTAGAAATCATGTTTAATTTGAATGTCAAAGATCTAAGTCTCAATGAACCTAACAATACTCATTTCACCACATTTCCTCCCCCTTAGCACTTTCCTGAAATGAATTCCATAATACTATTTGGTTTGGATGAAAAATGTTGCTTATACCCAACACTTCTTTACTTCTTAGGAACATCCTAGTATTAATTTTCTTGATTCTGAGCATAACTGATTTTAAAATATATACACTTCGTTTAAACAATTCATCTCCCTTGGAACCCGATTTCACCCCCTCCCCTGAGGTAACTCCTTAAAGGTTGTATCAAAAAATCCTCCTACGTGGCAAGGGGTTGAAGTTCCTAGGCCTGGGCGTAGATTAATGAGTGAGTCAGTCAGTGATTGAGTGAGTGAGCACAAAGCCTCTTATTAATACACTGTGTGAATATTATAAAGTCTTACGCGGGTTTGGCTATTTAAAATGGAATTTTAGGATATTAACATGCTGCAAGGGGGGCGTATTTTGACATCTTAATTAACATTTTATGATACACACTTTCCTAAGGGGTGGGGTGACGTTAACATTTCAGATGGAATGACATAATTTTTTTGGCAAAAATTGATACCATGGAGTCAGCTATATATTACTAAAAAAAATTATCAAATTTGTTTGCAAGGTTTTTACAATAATTAAAGTAAAACGCAGTAGAAGCTAACATGCAAGAAATGGAAACACGTGTCGCCGTTTCCATGGCAACCATTTATTTCAAGCTTGAAAGCAACAGTTTTTGACATTTTGCTAATTTTGATTCTTGTTATAGATGTTGGGCCAATGTAGAAAAAATGATCGACAGGCAGCCAACTCATGGAGATAAGAGTGTGTGAGTGTGTGGTGAGGTGAGTGAGTGAGTGAGGTGAGTGAGGTGAGTGAGTGGTGAGTGGTGAGGGTGAGTGAGTGAGTGAGTGAGTGAGTGAGTGAGTGAGTGGTGAGTGAGTGAGTGAGTGAGTGAGTGAGTGAGAGAGTGAGTGAGAGAGTGAGTGAGTGGGGTGAGTGAGTGAGTGGTGAGTGAGTGAGTGAGTGAGTGAGGAGTGAGTGAGTGAGTGAGTGAGTGAGTGGTGGAGTGAGTGGTGAGTGAGTGAGTGTGTGAGTGAGTGAGTGGGTGAGTGAGTGAGTGAGTGAGTGAGTGTGTGAGTGAGTGAGTGAGTAAGTAAGTTGGTGAGTGAGTGAGTTAGTGGGTGAGTAAGTGAGTGGGTAAGTGAGTGAGTGAGTGAATGAGTGAGTGAGTGAGTGGTGGAGTGAGTGGGAGGAGTGAGTGGTGAGTGGTGGAGTGAGTGAGTGAGTGGTGAGTGAGTGAGTGAGGAGTGGTGAGGTGAGTGAGTGGTGAGTGGTGAGTGAGTGAGTGAGTGAGGAGTGAGTGAGTGAGTGAGTGGTGGTGAGTGAGTGAGTGAGTGGTGGTGTGTGAGTGAGTGAGTGGTGGAGGTGGTGAGGTGAGTGAGTGAGTGGGTGAGTGAGTGGTGAGTGGTGAGTGGAGGTGAGTGGTGGTGAGTGAGTGGTGAGTGGTGGTGGTGAGTGGTGAGTGAGTGAGTGAGGTGAGTGAGGGTGGTGGTGAGTGGGTGGTGGGTGAGTGGTGAGTGAGTGGGTGAGGTGGTGAGTGGTGAGTGGGTGAGTGAGGAGTGGTGAGTGGTGAGTGAGTGGTGGTGGTGGGAGTGGTGAGTGAGGTGGAGTGAGGGTGGTGAGTGAGTGGGAGTGAGTGGTGAGGGGGTGGTGGTGAGGTGGTGAGTGGTGAGTGTGGAGTGTGAGTGTGTGAGTGTGTGAGTGTAGGAGTGTGGAGTGGATGGTGGTGGAGTGTGTGAGTGGTGAGTGTGTGAGGGTGAGTGGTGAGTGTGGGGAGTGGTGGTGGGAGTGGTGGAGGTTGTGAGTGTGTGAGGTGTGTGAGGTGTGTGGTGTGTGGTGTGTGAGGGTGAGGTGTGAGGTGTGAGTGTGGAGTGTGGTGTGAGGTGGTGTGAGTGGAGTTTGGGTGTGTGAGTGTGGTGTGTGGAGTGTGTGAGTGTGTGGTGGGTGTGAGTGTGTGGGTGTGGTGTGGGGTGTGGTGTGAGTGTGTGGTGTGTGGGTGTGGAGTGTGTGTGAGTGTGTGAGGTGTGAGGGTGTGGGAGTGTGTGTGGTGTGTGAGTGTGAGTGTGTGAGTGTGTGAGTGGGAGTGTGGTGTGGGTGTGTGAGTGTGTGAGTGTGTGTGTGTGTGGTGTGTGAGTGGGAGTGTGTGAGTGTGTGAGTGTGGAGTGTGAGTGTGAGTGTGTGGTGTGAGTGTGTGTGTGTGTGTGGTGTGTGTGAGTGTGTGAGTGTGTGAGTGTGTGAGTGTGTGAGTGTGATGAGTGTGTGAGTGTGGAGGTGTGGTGTGTGTGAGTGTGAGGTGTGGGTGGAGTGTGTGTGTGTGTGTGTGGAGTGTGAGTGTGGAGTGTGTGAGTGTGTGAGTGTGTGAGTGTGTGTGTGTGTGTGAGTGTGTGAGTGTGTGTGTGAGTGTGGTGGAGTGTGTGTGAGTGTGTGAGTGTGGAGTGTGGGTGTGTGAGGTGGAGTGTGAGTGTGTGGTGTTGATGTGAGTGTGAGTGTGTGAGTGTGGTGGGTGTGAGTGTGTGTGTGGTGTGTGAGTGTGTTGTGAGTGTGTGGTGTGTGTGAGTGTGTGGTGTGTGGAGTGTGGGTGTGTGAGTGTGTGTGTGTGGTGTGTGGGTGTGTGTGGTGTGGTGTGTGAGTGTGTGAGTGTGTGTGGTGTGAGTGTGTGAGTGTGTGAGTGTGTGTGTGTGTGAGTGTGTGAGTGTGTGTCTCTGAGATTGTGAGAGTGTGTGAGTGTGTGAGTGTGTGAGTGTGTGTGTGTGTGTGTGTGAGTGTGTGAGTGTGTGAGTGTGGGTGTGTGAGTGTGGGTGTGTGAGTGTGTGAGTGTGAGTGTGTGTGTGTGTGTGTGTGTGGGTGTGTGAGTGTGGAGTGTGTGAGGTGTGTGGGAGGTGTGAGTGTGTGAGGTGTGAGTGTGAGTGTGTGAGTGTGTGGGTGGAGTGTGTGAGTGTGTGGGTGTGTGAGTGTGTGAGTGTGTGAGTGTGTGTGTGTGTGTGAGTGTGTAGGTGTGTGTGTGTGTGTGTGTGTGTGAGTGTGTGGCGTGTGTGAGTGTGTGAGTGTGTGAGTGTGTGAGTGTGTGAGTGTGTGGGTGTGTGGAGTGTGGAGTGTGTGGAGTGTGAGTGTGAGTGTGTGTGTGTGAGTGTGTGTGAGTGTGTGAGTGTGTGAGTGTGTGGAGTGTGTGAGTGTGTGAGTGTGTGAGTGTGTGGTGTGTGGTGGTGTGTGAGTGTGTGAGTGTGTGTGTGTGAGGTGGTGTGAGTGTGTGAGTGTGTGTGTGTGTGAGTGTGTGTGGTGTGTGAGTGTGGTGTGTGAGTGTGAGTGTGTGTGTGGTGTGGGTGTGAGTGTGTGAGTGTTTGAGTGTGAGTGTGCGAGTGTGTGAGAGAGTGAGTGTGGAGTGGTGTGAGTGTGGGTGTGTGAGTGTGTGAGTGTGTGTGGAGGTGTGTGAGTGTGTGTGTGTGTGAGTGTGTGGTGTGTGGTGTGTGAGTGTGTGAGTGTGTAGTGTGTGTGAGTGTGTGAGGTGTGTGAGTGTGTGAGTGTGTGAGTGTGAGTGTGTGGGGTGAGTGTGAGTGTGGGGTGTGAGTGTGTGTGAGTGTGTGGTGTGTGTGAGTGTGAGTGTGAGTGTTTGTGTGTGAGTGTGTGAGTGTGTGTGAGTGAGTGTGTGAGTGTGTGAGTGTGTGTGTGTGAGTGTGAGTGTGGAGTGTGAGTGTGTGGTGTGAGTGTGTGAGTGTGTGGAGTGTGTGAGGTGTGTGAGTGTGAGTGTGTGAGTGTGTGAGTGTGTGAGTGTGTGTGTGTGTGTGTGTGAGGTGTGGGTGTGTGGAGTGTGTGAGTGTGTGAGTGTGTGAGTGTGTGAGGTGTGGTGTGTGGTGTGAGGTGGGTGTGAGTGTGTGGTGTGTGAGTGTGGGGTGTGGTGTGAGTGTGTGAGTGTGGTGAGTGTGTGGTGTGTGTGTGTGTGTGAGTGTGTGTGTGTGTGTGTGTGTGGAGGTGTGAGTGTGTGTGGTGTGGTGTGGTGGAGGTGTGAGTGTGGGTGTGGGGTGTGGAGGTGTGAGTGTGTGAGTGTGTGGGTGGAGGTGTGAGTGTGTGAGTGTGTGAGTGTGAGTGTGTGGTGTGTGAGGGTGAGTGTGGAGGTGGAGTGTGGAGGTGGTGTGTGAGTGTGGAGGTGTGTGGTGTGGGGTGTGGGTGTGAGGTGGTGGTGTGTGGTGAGGTGTGTGAGTGTGAGTGTGGGAGTGTGGAGTGGTGGTGTGAGGTGGAGTGGGAGTGGGAGTGGAGTGGGGTGTGGTGTGGAGGTGGG
>JARFJB010001973.1:740000-777500 GCA_036346205.1 Vesta saturnalis
TGAAAGTTCAAATTCATTTAAACAAACTGTTTAATATGGCCACCATTCTGCACCACGCACCTTTGGTGCCTTGTTCTAAAATAGTTACACATGGTTCCCATTTGACGATCCTTGCACACCCACCACTTCTTTCCAAAACATCTAGAGTCTCTCGAGGTTCTAAATTGAAACCAATCGTTTGTAGTAGAATCCCACAGATAAAAGTTAAAGGGGGCAAGGTCGGGTGATATCGCAGGCCATTGTACTGGTCCTTTATCTGAAATAATTCTCCTTTAAAGTTTTCTGTTAAAATATGTTGCGTTATGAACCGAGCAGCCGTCCTGCTGGAACCAGATGTTTTTCATGCTCTCAGGATTAATAATTTGTTGAAGGGAGGGGTATTATCTCGTTCGTTAGTTGCTCCATATATCTGTTTCCAGTTAAGTAGTCATCAAAGATGAAGGATCTATTAGGCGATCATCAAAAATGAAAAACAAATACTCAGAAGAATAACAAAGTCAATGAATGTTCGTACCAACCAGATATTAAAACCAAACCAAACTTGAAATCTTTGATTTGCCAAATGTGGATTTTCAGTAGACCAATAATGATAGTATTTTTCTAGGAAACGCAGCATCATCTTCACATTTTAGCAGATATTACCTTCTGCATTATAATCTCCGGTAATTATCGCTTAAACCTTGTACAATTGTTGGTTTGAATGGGTGGTATTCGTTTTTCTTCAATTTTTTGTGAACACTGGGTTTAGTAATACCAGTTTCTTGAGCGAATCAACAAACTGATATAATTGGATTGTTCGCAACATTTTGCAAAATAATATATTCACGTATGTTTACCTGGTACTTGAGTCCTTGTGGATATTGACAGAGATTATCATTTATGTTACAGTGACGTTTACTATCGTAGCATACCATAGTCAAATTTATTTTTTATTAATATCATAACGTGCCAATTATTGACTATCGTTACCTGAAGTTTTGAATTGGTGTTGTTATTTGTAAGTTTATTTATATTATTTGTGTATATTTAGACATATTATAGCTTTTTTTTCTTCCAGTAATTACATTTTAGTGGATATGTTGATATTTTCATCTAAGTATATATAATTACGAATACCAGTGTATATATTTTATCGTCTATGATGGATACTAAGCCACATGAATTTTTTGTTTTATGCGCAATGCATGAATGAGATCATTTCTGTTTGTGCTACGTCTAGATGCTCATCGTCTTAAATTTACTTCCCTGCATGCTTTAATTACATTTTTGTATTAATTTACTACATCTAATAGAGAAATCTGCCCTTCGCGTTAAGAAATTCTTCCTGTGCGTTAAGAGAATTTTGTACAGTTGAATTGAATATATATGGTTCGATTTCATGCTGAAGGAAGCGTGGTGAATGACGCGATTCAAAATGGCGTGCAAGTAGTACGTTAGAGAATGCAATACGTTATCTCCAAGAAAGTTTGGGTTAAAGATAGCTTTTGTTTTTGTGTCATTAAATATGGAAGTAGGGCACTTTACCTCCGCTGTTTAGTTATACCCGCTTTGGTATCTACAACATACCGGTGTTTCTTACTTTGGGTCGAGGATACATTACATTTACCTTTACACTATTGAAAAGTGGCGGAAATTACTTTACTTGATGTTATGCCTTGTCGTATTGTCTAGAAAAGAAGTTTCGATAAAATATAGTAACTTTATCCTTTTTTATTTGGTAACGAATTGATTTACGAACATTTAAGTAAAGCTTTGTCAAGAAAGCAAAGATAAGATTTTGAAACGTCGAATTCATTAATAAATATATTTCACACGAGTTTAAATCCAAAAAATGAATTTATAACAACACTCGTGGAAGCCTGAACAATAACACGTATATATATATATATATATATATATATATATATATATAAATTTGTGACTAAGTATGGAAACAAACGGAAATATAAAAAAGAACACTTTGTTATAAAATCGAGCTTTCGATATATTTCATATCTTCATCAGGATGAATACTACAATTTAAAATTATAATAGCGACATTAGTACAATAGTAGTATTCTCTTACGTCATTATTACCATTTTAAATTGTAGTATGCGACAATTAAATTTAATTATGCCTCATACTTCAAAGCAAATCGACTGCTGAATTTTGGGGCGAAGGCCCGAGAACAAGTTCCGGCGTCCTACACATGTCTTATGAGATAGTATGGGAGCCCTCTATTCGAATACAATTTCAAATTTCCCTCCAAAACAAAATGAATTAAAAGCAGATTGATTCGCTTAGTTAATTTGATTAAGTGGTTTGTATCATTTGATCGAGATTGATTGATTTGGTTTGATATCCTTTGAAGTTGGAAATGAAGGTCAATGTGTGTACCCTTACGTAATTACTGGGTTTTCCCCAAACACGATAGAGGTATTTGAATAGTGAAAGCTTGTTATTGCTGATTACATAACTGGTGGAAACCCAGAAAATAATTACTTTATGTTAATGATTGGGAAAACCGATAAGTAAATAATTAAAATAATTGGACTTTGACTTATCACCGCAATTTAATGATGACTCATGAGTAAAAACAAAATGGCAGAGGAGTATGATTATGACGTCATAATTAAAAACAAAATAGTGGAGGAATTTGATTACAATTCATAATTAAAATAGTTGGACTCTGACCTGCCCCGCTCCTTTCCCACGTGACTACCTCTACAATTTAATTATGACTCGTAATCAAAAACAAAATGGGGGCGGAATTTGATGGTGACGGCACAATTAAAAATGAAATGACAGGGGACTTCGATTATGACGTCATAATTAAAAACAAATTGGTTGAGGACTTTGATTATGACTCATAATTAAAATAATTGGACTTTGACCAAATTTTTTTAAGGTATATCCTTCGTTGCACAAAGTCGCATCGAGACAAAATATTTCCCGTCCTTCGGCACGAAACTTTTTCATTTCATAAAGGTATTTGCGTCTCCAAGAAACAATTTGGAGATTATGAATTATGATCGATATTCGATTCCTTTTTCCCACAAAAAGTTAAGTTCCTGCAATGTACTGTGTAGTGTCGACAGGGAGAATTGTGGCCCGTCAACGTCTTCTTTTAGCACTGCTACTATTTTGTTGAGGGCAGGAATTTCTTTACTGAAATAGAAGGAAAGGATTTTTCTTCTAATACGAATTTTTCTTCTTCACTTAAACGTTGTTTTCTTCTTCTTGATGAGCAAGCCGGATCTTTTGAGACACCATCTTTTTGTTCTTTTAATAACCTGTATGCTGTTGACTTCCCCACTACCGTCATATTAGAATACATTTCTACTATACTACACTATTTGTCGGATTTTGACACTGTAAGGCATTATGTACATTCAAATGGTAATTGTTTGATTCCCAGAGAGCGAACTAAGTTTTGCTAGAGAAAAATTAGAAGATGTCATTTTCGCCACCGTTTTGAACCAAAACTCGAAAATAACAGCATTTTATAGTACTTGCCTTGTGCATTTGAATACCCCCCTTTAAGTGAGTCATTTTTCTAATTTACATATAATTAGGTACGCCACTGACCTGTCGCTGTCAAGATGATTTATTACTCTCTGATATTCTGGGACGTACTTTACCATACTTTATCTTACAACTTGCGTTATTGTTTGTTATCTTCAAACTTCTACTAAGTTAACAGAAAAATTATTTGAAAGCACTAAGTATGTATGGGAATGGGAGACTACACTAAAAACCTGCATTGTGTGGACAGAAGTAAATAAATTAGAACAAACTAACTAATAAATTAGTCATTTTAACTGAAAATTTGAGGTTGAATTCCTGTTATATCAAAGATGAAAACTAAAAACTTTCTTATACAGGGTCATATCCGTGACTTTCCCACCGAATAAAATGTTGTGATCAGTCAAAAAATTGAAAATTGAACTAATACCAGCAGTATTAGTTTTGAGTTAAAAAATGGTTACACTGCTTTCGACCGCTATATTTAACAACCAATAAAAGCTATTTGGAAATTTGGCACAAGTGTTTGCTGTATGAAGGTCTACAACCCAGCGATTCTAGTCATGAAATTTATTTAAACTTCTCACACGTGTTTAATATACAACAAATGTCTGGGCACGAGTGAGTTTGATTTTCTTTCGTTTGCAGTAACTCCAAAACTATAAAAGGTATTCAATTTAAATTTCATAAACTGTTTTGATTGCTATACTTTATGGACATGGTAGGTTAATATTTTATTTGATTTTGTCCGAAATAACTCAAGAATTAGGTTTCATTCAACTTTTAGATTAGTGGTTTTCGGTGGGGACAAAGTTTTTCGAGTCGGCTGACTCAAATTTTAATACCCACATGGAGTGTAAAAGAAACTATTGTGATCGTCATTTTTGACATGGCGAAAATACGTTTCGCGACTTTCCAATAACATGAAGATTACGAAAAACTGGGCCATTCATTCTATCGGTCCGTCATTGTCGTTGTCGTCGTTATCCTCCTACGTCAGACCTTTTAGTCACTTAACATTCTAAACTACTGCAAAATTAAAATGAAAGTTTGAGAAAAAAAGTAAAAAGGACGATTTAAAACATTTATACGGTTTTAAAAAAAATTATGCATAACTTTAAAATATCAATTTTGCAGTTTTAGTAGCGTCAAAAATAGTTATTTGTATTACAAGGCCAGAAAATGGGAGTTTGCGAGCATGGGTAAACAAGTAATTTATGAGTACTACCAAACCATTTCCTGGCAAAGTGATACACAAGATTTTTTGTGTCGACGTCCACAAATATTATTGAACTCAATAAACATAATTGTACTTAAAATATTATTGAACTCAATAAACATAATTGTACTTAAAATTTTATACCTGTTGAAATTAAATTTGCAACACAACTAGCAGTACTGCCGGTCTAGGCCGGAAAACGCATAGTTTCCGGACGCATTTGCGGTCTGCATATTCCCTATTACACAACACAGGCACAAGGTTTTTATTTATGGTAGAAGTAATTGTATATACGAGGTGGTGAAAGAATAAAATTCTGATCTTTTTTTTAATGCTGTCGTAAGTGGATGGGTGTTCAGAGCATCAACTACTATGGTTATTAATTCTGCACGCTCACAAACACTTAAGTCTGAAGGAAATTTTATGAGTCTTTATATTGACACTGTTTGTCAGCTCCTTGGCGTAATTTATTTTAAGCAAACGCTATAGTGGACGCTAACTCGCTCACTCGCACGAGTGCCTATGATTTTTGCTCGCGCTCTAACTTTTGATGACTCACATTTTCACAATCGATCGAAAGTACGGTAAAACCATAACGTTTAATTCATCGCATCCAGGTAATGTGCACAGCCATTTTCCCAACGAAATTGGTTTCTGATAAAGTTTTTGGGTATATTGGCTCCAAATGATGAACAGCTTCCTAACGCCACAGAAATTAGTTTTTTCCCCCTTCAGACAATTAGTTTGGCCATTTTTCAGCTAATTTAACCTATAATAAAGCTTTTGGCAACTTTGCTCTTAAATGACGGCCAACAACTTAAAAGTTTATTCTTGTCCATCGAAACACGGCTTTTGGTCGTTTCCCCAACGAAATTAGCGTATAAAGTTTTTGGGCACCCTTGTTACAAAACGATGACCAACTCCCTAAAATCATAAAATTTCATTCTTGATTACCAAGATAATGCTTCTGGCCGTTTTCCTAACTAACCAAAGCTATGGGGAATTTTTGTCCCCAAATTACTGAGGCATACTGTAAACTCATCAATAGAAATGAAAACAGTTTCTCAAATGTGATGTCTAAAACGGAATTCATCGAAATATAATTTGAAAATTTAGTTGTAGTCCTCTAAAACAATCTGATTTCTATTCATCTATATTTCGGAGAGGATAAAGCTTCATCAAGAAGGTTTTTTGGAGTAATCTACAGCCAGTTAGCTACTATGTCGTGATAATGGTATGAACCTAAATCGCTAACCCCGGATTCATTAAGAAATGGTCAAATATTATTAAGGCTTAAATTGTTACTGTTAATTTTGTTTTTCCTAAAATTTGTCAAATAACAACTTCGGAAAAATTTAGATCCTTTTACACCATATATTTTTATTACGGTCCACGTTAATTAGTAACGTACCAATTAGAACTCAAGTGAGCTTCATTAAATAAACTGCATTACCATTGCACTATGCATTTTGCAATTAGCGTTGAAAAGCAAAAACAACCTTTTAGTGGATCGAGACCTTTAGTTCTGCGGGAGTCAAATTTACTCTTTACGTGTATTAAGTGTGTATAATGTTTTTATGTTATTAATACACTAACAGCCGCTTCTAAATGAGTAGAGGACGTGATTTATAATTTATTGCAGTTGAACAACCAAAAACACTTCTTACTTAGGTAACTGGTTTACCGTCAAGAAATTTACAGTTATGCCTATGAAAACAAATTGTGGCTGAAACAGCCTTTACTTCATTAATTTGTTCCAGACATTAAAGGCACGTTACGTGCAATAATGAAGAATATAAAACTTTGAACAACTCCAATGTATTATAAGCCCCTTTTAAGATAGAGGGGTACGTTGTTAGTTTATATTTTTTCGTCCGATTAGTCGTTCGTATTCATTAATTTTCTATAGTTTTCAAAAGATGGAAATGCAGTTTTGCTTTATACATAGCAACCCATTGCGAAGGGTAAAGTCAACCTACCAATCTAAACATACGCATGGTAAACTGATAAATACTGTATTATTACATTGTAAACCTCCTTACTGATATGTACCGGGTGGCCAACTGAGAATGGTCGCCGCTATATCTCAGGAATTGTCAATCTGATAACATTGGAATAAACACTAATAGGCCAAGAGAAACCGCTGGAAATTAGTTGCTGCTTCCTTTTCCTTTTCTCTTAACCCGGAATTATCAAGATATGTCCAAAATAGTTTTATTGTAAACTACGTATCCTTAGAAACATTTTCTTTTTTAAAATTTTTCTCTATTTTGTTAAATGTGGGCAGGGGAGAGGTAAATGTTCACTTGAAAAAAATGCCATAACTTATTTTTAACCCAACCGATTTTTATAAACTGAGTCTCGTTTGAAAGAGGCTTCTCGGGTGCTTCTAATAAAATATTAACATTTTCGGTTTAGTTTTTTTTCTAGTTGGTAGGTGGCGTTCTGTGTCAAAGGCGTAAATTTTTGCACTTTTCTCGAAAATTTTAAATGTAAGGGTGTAACTATTTTTAATTCACAAAAAAACAGTATAAAAAATATAGAAATTGGTGAAAACTGCAAATCCATATCTTCTTTCGTTACACAAACATGAAAAAAATAAGTATAAGAATATATTTTACAAGTAACAGAATTAGAGAGCAGGTTTAACTATTATTGATTTTTAAATTTTTTGTTAAGCTATTAAAGCAAAGGAATAAAATTTAATATACTAAATGTCCCCTCAGGGGCGTATTTTTAATTTAGAGTGTATAAAAAAGGACCGTTGTTGTAGAAAAATAGTGTGCAACAGCCTTAATGATGAAGAGCTGCAATCACTCACAGACAGAATAGCTGTCTAGTAAAAACAAGTACGTCTTGAAATTACAAAAATAACACAAAACAATAGCTACTTCAAATATTACTTTGCGTCAAAATAATATTAGCTCCATTTGTAACGGGAGTCTTAGAAAATTCGAAATGTTGCGCTAAATTATACGAGATTTGATAGTTATATACTATTTTTCTAGGTAAAGAAATGGTTAATGGTTATTTGTATGTAAATGTAATTAATATTAAGATGAAACGCTTGAGCTTATTTCAATAAGTTATCTGTATATTTAATTTGAAAATATTTAAAGTACGCGGCGTATGCTAGTGCATAAATGCATTGGAGGAGAAGGGAGGAGACGCTGTCAAAGTGATTGACAGTTTTTTTATTTATAGTTAGTTAGTTGGAGCCGCCTCAAGTAAGCGATCAGAGTTGGTTGAAAATCACCAACAGAGTAATTCGTCGCCGAGGCACGAATTACAAGGCAAGAAATGAAATTACCTTCCTTATTAAAATAATAAGAGGCTAAGTAAACACAGTGTAAATAGTGTCAAATTGGTGACAATAAACCAAATTGTGCAAGAAATAAAAATCGCGTTAGAGGTTACACAATAATTAAAAATCACGTGTTATGTGCGCATCGAAAGTATTCCAAGATTGTGTGTCGATCCAGTGTAATAGATCGATATATAAAGCAAAGTATCTGGAAAATATTGACAATTAAAAACGCGGCCGTTGGTAGTTCACTAGCAGTTCGTCGCGCAAGCTGTTTAATTATTAATAATTGGCTATTATAAATATATCAAGCAATTCTTTACAAAAATCATGAAAGCGTTGGAAAGAAAATTAATTCCAAAAAAAGGTGTAATGGTGTAAACAAGATATCGTGGGAACAAAAGAAGCAAGGCGCCGGTTGCGTCAGCGGTCAAATTGCGCCATCGGCTTGACCACATTGTAGTTACGTGTTGGGCTTTCAACGAGGCACTTCCATTTAAAATTTTTGAGAAAATTGCAAAAATTTATGGCTTAGTCACAAAACCCCATCTATCGACTAGAACAAAAATTAAACCGACAATGTTAATATTTTATTAGAAGTACCCGAGAAGCTTCTCTCAAATGAGACTCAGTTTATTAAAATTGGTTAACATTTAACTCTCCCCCTCCCCTCATTTAACAAAATAAAAAAAAATTCTAAAAAAGAAAATGTTTCTAAGCTTACGTAGTCTATAATTGTAACTTGATAAACGTAAGAATTCCTTAACTTATTTTTATTTTTACTTGTACGAAACTACCGAGGTACTCCATCTACCATCGACTGGCAGAATCCTCAAATGGTGTAACTATTTCAAAAACAATTTATTATAGTAGTTTGGGGAACTCGCGGTAGAGGGCAGTACGATGAAACAATTTCAAATACATTAAATTAAAGCAATTTTATTATCAATGTAGGTAACAAAGGTATCGATATTAACCATTTTCTGGTTTTAAAAAGCGCTAAGGCCTTCTTGTCCGTTCGGCCGATCGCCATTTTGACAACGCCGTGAAAATGGTTAAGCTCTTCTAATCGGATGTAATTAGGAGAGTTGCTTGGCAACAAGACACATTTTGGATTTTCCTGAACAATTTCTGTACAAAATTTTGTTGTTCGCAATCAGTTGCGGGTGTAAAATAATTTTCCGTTGGAAAAGTAGGGTAAGCTATCCTTAAATCTTATTACTTTCTAGTAATACCTAGTTTTATTTTGTTAGTGGTCGAAGACAGACACCAATAACCAATTTCGAAATCTTCCGATCTACTAACGGAAGGCATTAGTAACACTTCTTTGTGCCCGCACGAGACCTTAGGGGTAAACGATGTTAATCTCATCTAGCTTAATATTTACATACCTTTTCTTTTAGCAGGATACCCTTTTAACCCGAGATCTTTGAGTACGGGTCTTTAGCATAAACAAATAAACCAACGAACGACATCGAGTTATCTGCTTGATAATGTTATACTCAAGTTAGCTCGGAACTGGTAATAGACCGAGACCTTACATTTCTACCCTCATCTTACTACTGTCTTAACACTGGTAACACTGTTTACCGAAAAAAAAGGTCAGAACGTTTATTATTTTTCGCATGGACTGTATTAGTACTACCTTCTCCCTGTACGTAGAACTGTTCTACAGTGGTTTTAAATAAGGAGGTACTCTCTAAAATATAAAAGCATTCAATCACTTACTAGCGTACCTTCTATCTACCTCTCCTGCGTTGCACACACTTCTAAAAATTACCTGGCGTTGCTGAATTAACCTAATTAAACCTTTTTAATTTGTACCTTAATTGACCTCTATCACATGTCCTGTGAGATGGAGGCAGATCAACCAGATATATTCTACAAACAACAGTATAGTAGTATACACAATGTCATTTGTGGATAAAAGGATAAAATTGTCATAGAATTGTTTTTTGAATATTCATATATTTGAATCGTATTGTAGAATTTTGACAAATTTTGTTTTACGTAAAATTATTTTAAATTTGTTTTTTTAAGTTCGTTAAAAGGAAATATCGTCGTCTTGGAAATTAGATTGGTTGTTACCATAAGGAGTTAAATTTAATGTACGTATTTTCTCCTTTGAAACTTTCTTATCGTGTTTATGAAATAAGTCTAGCCACGCGTTGAATAATCCTTGGTAAATCATGGTTAACCAGTATATATTTGGATTAAATTGTTAGTGAGGAAAATTATGGAGAATTCAGTTGGTAGAATAGGCTTGTTACATAGAAGCCGGACACTGCTATGGCATTTCTGGGTATCGTTTTTGTTTTCATCGACATTTGTGCTGTTTAAGGCTCGTTGTTTTCTTAGGAAACGTCCAGCATGCAGTTTTATGGAACATTTTAATAGAAGTAGGTGAAATATGAGACCCTTTGGAGGAAACGGGGTTTTGTTTTTGCATTATTTAGTTCAGTCGGAATTAGGCTGCTGTGGTGAATAGTTGGAAATATGAGATGTAGTGACCGGGCGCGTACACAATCTACCTACTACCTTCCGGGTTACTGAAGTTATCCATCGTGGACACTTGTCCTCTTAAATTAGTTTGGATTAAAAGAAAGGATTCTTCAACTCCGGGAAGCTTTGTTTGTGTTCACGTTTTTATTGGATTTTTCGAAAATAAAAATAAAGTGTTGGATGGTTCTTTTGGGAGTGCATGTGCGCTTTTGCGTATTATACTATCTTATTACTGTTTTGGTAAATTTGTGTGTATTAAGTAAACAACGTCGGTTTCCCTTAGTTTTGTGAATTTTAAGGTACACACAGCTTATTCTGCTGCAGCTTATTCAGCTGCTGAACATAAACTGCTGTAATAACATTTTGTGTATGTAAAAGTCAAAGAACGTTGTGTATATAAATTAATAGTGTGCAGATACACTAAGGCGAAGCAAATATAAAGCCACTTGGATCTGTATTGAACTTTTCATTGTTAAGATTGCGGATTTAACTTAAACGAAATAATTAGTTGAGTTGACATTATCAAGCTGTCAATTCTGCAATACCGTGCCGTGCCGAAGGAGATTGGAGGTTTATCGGTATTTTCCGGTTTATCATTAAGGGTCAATAACATTCAAATTTGCACTTCGCTGCTGTGAGTTAGGATGAAAAGGTTAGTCCAGAAAGTATGCATGGTAATAACAACAGCTCGGGAAGTATGCACCGAAAACACCCTAAAATGTGCATGCAAATATGCACCAAAAACAGTCAAAATAAGTACTAAAATATGCTTTTATCCATTTTAGTATACATAATAAAACAACGAAATAAATACTCATTTTACCTTATATTTATATATTATTTATTGTAAGAACTACATACAAAAATACACAAAAGAATAAGTATAATAAATTATTTTATTTATTTATTACTACTACTTTCAATAATAAAATTGAATATGTAGGTACATACTAAAATTCTTGAACCTCAATAGTTAATTTACTAATTATTTGGTTCTTAAAAACAAAACAATTTTGAGGTTTAGAACTTTAAAAAGTTTGGATTGTAAGTTTTTATCATAAAAATTTTAATTTCACCTTTTATTAAATAGTTTAATTTTTTGATTGAATTTAAAATACATTTTTGAAAAGTAAAACAATTAGACGTAATAAGACTTACCTTTTTGTTGCAAACTGTGCAAAAAATATGATTGTCATCAATGATTTTAAAATCGGTTTTATTATTAATTGACTTCTTTAGAAGAATAGATTTATTGGCATTTTCACACACTTCTGATATACACTTCAGTGAAGAAAATTGGAATAAAACTAAATAAAGTAAATGCAAGTTTTTCTTTGAACATTAAATTTAAATTTAAATTTAAATGGGGCTGGCAGCAAATGGCTAAAATCAATTAGATTTCCTTCATAAAATTAAGGACGATTTTAATAATACAAATTACGAAAATTCCTATATATTAAACCTCCAGCAACAACCCATGATATTACTTTTACGGCGGCATCCGGCATATTGCTTAGTAGGATGTACCTGCTCGCAAAGAAATGAGTACAATTAAATTTTTTGTGATTTCATTCCGAAAATCGCTGAAAATATGCACTTTTAATAGATGCATATGCATTTATAAAATTTTGTCAAAATAATCTTATATGCATGTTGCATATTTCCTAGCTCTAGTAATAACTTTTGTGAAATGTGAATTTAATACATTTGTAAAACGCGGATCGTATTAATTACTGAAAGTGTATTCAATCTGCTTTTAACCTTTATGTTATTGTGTTATATTATTGTCGTTTTTGCATTGCGTATTGATATTTACATTGTAAAGTTTACCAGATTTTAATTCAAGAAACATAATTAAATTAAAGTATAAAGTTAATTGATTATGCCAATTATCGCTTAAGCTTCTTCCTGACGCGTACATTTAACATTTTTTTACGTACGAAAGGTTCCGCTTCACTTTGTTTCGAAAGTGAATTTATTTGTGCGTGATTCTAAAACATTTGTACAGTGACTGAAAATTCGAATGATAGAACTGACAAAATAAAATAATTTTTAAAATATTGTGCACTGAATTATTTAAAATAATATAAAATGGTTGCCATGACTTTTAGGGACGAGGCCGAAAATGAGCTATTTGACGGACTGAAATGAGTCTGTAAAATAGTCATTTTTGGGAGCGTACATAAAAGAATTTTATAACAAAAGTGGCCTTGAGAAAAATTATTTATAGCATTA
This sequence comes from Vesta saturnalis, assembly GCA_036346205.1. Lineage (NCBI taxonomy): Eukaryota > Metazoa > Arthropoda > Insecta > Coleoptera > Lampyridae > Vesta > Vesta saturnalis. Next base: position 752,766 of record JARFJB010001973.1, read on the forward strand.
TAGGAGCACGGCTAGAGGGCGTAACTGACAATCAAAAATTAAAAAATAAATATTTTGCAAATATCGCTTAAGTAAGAGGCATTGAAAATACGATCATATATTCTTCTAAAAATGCTGCATATATTTGATTTCACAAGTTTTAGTCCATTTCAAATAAGAGGTGGGGGAGAGTCGGAACCTTATTATGAAAAAACGCCTGTGCCTCCGGTCCTGCTTAATCGATCCTTTCAAACTTAGTCTTGTTGAAAACAGCTCTTTTCCACTAAAGTAAGGGTAATAATATCGACACAACCTAGTAAGTAACATGCACGCAATAGGGCGGTATATATATATTTTTTAAATATAGTTTTATTTGGATAATATTAAATAGAAGCATGCAGTTTTAATCGTGGATTACAGAAATATACCAAATTAGCAACAGAATGGTGAAAATCGCATGTCAATATATTAAGAAATGTGTATTAAGTATTTTCCTTTGAATATAGATTACTCAGGTTTTACTGAACGAATTTTAACAATTTTGAACTCCTTAAAAATTGATTTCCATGTCCTATAAATAATGGTATCAATTATAATTAAAATATATAAACAATAATGAACTTTTGGAAACTAAATGTAAACCGCCTGTTTTAAGATGCTTGTACACGTGGTTTATATATATATATATATATATATATATATATATATATATATATATATATATAACACAGTGTAGTACATATCAACACGCAACATACGTTAATAGGTAATAACGAATAAATCTTCAATTACAAAGTGGAATAAAACTAACCGAAATTGTATGTATCTATAACATATTTCCAAACACGTTTCTGAATGCTACCACACAATACCCCAGTTGCAAGTGCGAAACATTGGCACAACATTCAGTGATGGCCGTAAACAAGTTGTCGACGTCGGGAAAGGGCACTGCACATGCACTGCTCTAACATGGCCCCACAGGAAAAGTTTGGTATATTCATGTTCGGGGAAGTCGGAGGGGTGAGGGAGAGGAGAGGAGAGGGAGAGGGGAGGAGAGAGGAGGAGGGAGAGGAGAGGAGAGGGAGAGGAGGAGGGAGAGGGAGAGGGAGAGGAGGGAGAGGAGAGGGAGAGGGAGAGGGAGAGGGAGAGGGAGAGGGAGAGGGAGAGGAGAGGGAGAGGGAGAGGAGAGGGAGGGAGAGGAGAGGAGAGGAGAGGGAGAGGAGAGGAGAGAGGGAGAGGGAGAGGAGAGGAGAGGGAGAGGGAGAGGGAGAGGGAGAGGGAGAGGGAGGGAGAGGGAGAGGGAGAGGGAGAGGGAGAGGAGAGGGAGAGGAGAGAGGGAGAGGAGAGGAGAGGGAGAGGGAGAGGGAGAGGAGAGGAGGGAGAGGGAGAGGGAGAGGAGGGAGAGGAGAGGAGAGGGAGAGAGGAGAGGGAGAGGGAGAGGGAGAGGGAGAGGGAGAGGGAGAGGAGAGGAGAGGGAGAGGAGAGGGAGAGGAGAGGAGAGGGAGAGGAGAGGGAGAGGGAGAGGAGAGGAGAGGAGAGGAGAGGAGAGGGAGAGGAGAGGGAGGAGGGAGAGAGGGAGAGGGAGAGGGAGAGGAGAGGGAGAGGAGAGGAGGGAGAGGAGAGGAGAGAGGGAGAGGAGAGGGAGAGGGAGAGGGAGAGGAGAGGGAGAGGGAGAGGGAGAGGAGAGGGAGAGGGAGAGGGAGAGGGAGAGGGAGAGGGAGAGGAGAGGGAGAGGGAGAGGAGAGGAGAGGGAGAGGGAGGAGGGAGGAGAGGAGAGGGAGAGGGAGAGGAGAGGGAGAGGGAGAGGGAGAGGGAGAGGGAGAGGGAGAGGGAGAGGGAGAGGGAGAGGGAGAGGGAGAGGGAGAGGAGAGGGAGAGGGAGAGGGAGAGGGAGAGGGAGAGGGAGAGGGAGAGGGAGAGGGAGAGGGAGAGGGAGAGGGAGAGGGAGGGAGGGAGAGGGAGAGGGAGAGGGAGAGGAGAGGGAGAGGGAGAGGGAGAGGGAGAGGGAGAGGGAGAGGGAGAGGGAGAGGGAGAGGAGAGAGGGAGAGGGAGAGGGAGAGGAGAGGGAGAGGGAGAGGGAGAGGAGAGGAGAGGGAGAGGGAGAGGGAGAGGGAGAGGAGAGGAGAGGGAGAGGAGAGGAGAGGAGAGGGAGGAGGAGGAGAGGGAGAGGGAGAGGGAGAGGAGAGGGAGAGGGAGAGGGAGAGGGAGAGGGAGAGGGAGAGGGAGAGGGAGAGGGAGAGGGAGAGGAGAGGGAGAGGGAGAGGAGGAGAGAGAGAGAGAGAGAGAGAGAGAGAGGACATTTGCTAGTTTAAAATATACCACTAGGTGGCACCATAAACAAATTCAAAATTCCAGCCAAGGGCCTAGATAGGGACGAAAGGCTAGACCTGACTTACAGGGGCCCTTATTAGAATACAATTTCCTGTCAAGGGGGCACGAAGGGGGATTAAGTCCTAAGAGCTAGTTCCTACACCTGTCTTATAAGGTTAGGGCTCCCGTACCATAGCACGAAGAGGTCGCGACAAGGAGACGAAGGCCCAAGAGCAAGTTCCCACACTTGTTTTATAAGGTTAGGGCCCCCATGCCATTTTCAATCAGGCGGCCACGACAAGGGGCGAAGGCCCGAGAGCAAGTTCCTATATCTGTTTTATTTGATTAACGTTTAAAAATTCCAGGGTCGACCGCTTCTACAAAATAACAATAATACAGGTTTATTTTATCTTGTAATTTATATATCCGCTAATAGTAGTGGTTGGCTAAATTAGTCGTGCTGAAAACAGCTAATTTAACAATCACATCTATGTAATAATGTAATAGTGATAAAGGCTCTATATTATCCTTTGCATGTATTTAAAGCATAACCATCATCGAATGAACATTATTATTATTATTATGAACCAGTATCAGAGATATTAGATGTTTTGCGGCTTGTTAATAAACTATTACAATATAATCATTCAAGATGAAAAACGATTAGATGAATGACGTAAAATGTATCTTGGTAATAGCGATGCTCTCTATGAAATTTCAAATAAGCTATATTACGTCACTCTTATTTCCGATTAGAAAATTTGAAAGTGTTTAATTAGCATGCCATTAAAATCAAAAAGCCAATACAACGTGAAGTACATGTGTGTGTAATTGAACATGGAAATAAATCAGGCATACTTTTTTGCGAATGTGTAGGTGCTGACCGCTTAGAAAGATAATCTGCCTATGTAAAAAGTGTCATTGCATCAGGGTAGAAATTATTATTATTATTATTATTTCACCTAATATTTAATTTAGACCTTAATGTATTTTGCAGATAACTGTTTAATAATAATAACTGCATTCCATAAAAAGAGTTTTATTATTTAGATAAAATCATTTTACGTGTATTTTGTAAATAATAATAAACATCGTTTTATATAAATTCGTATATGTAAGGTCGCTCTAACGAGTCTGCGAAAGGGAAAGGTAAATACGAGTTGTAGTAAGTGTAATAGAGATCATTAGGTTTGTTTGTATATTAACACTCTAAAAATTACTTACTTAATGATGGGAAAGCCAATAACCAGTTTTATATCATAAGTAAAACACAGAACAGGTTTAGTGAGCTGTATAAAATATTCCAATATTTAGTTTAGTTCTCCAGCACAGTTATTATTGTTAGAACAACCGAAAGAAAAACACACCTGAAGGTATGAGTATTACTTTTTATATGTATTTTACTTAATATTGTTCACAAAAATGTCTATAAAGATTTTAATGTGTTATTATAGGAGGAGGATTCCACAAATCAACCAAGTCTGCATCAGCTCTTATTCTACAGACTCGATCTCTACTCATTTGGTTAGTTAATTAGATAATGGTGTGAGTGTTACGCTATTTTTTATATTAATTAATTAATAAGAATATGCGGGTACGTATTTGTTGGTTTTAAACTTTGTAGTTATTGATTCGCACATAATAATAAACCATTAAAACCTTTTGTCTTTTTATTTCCGTTATAGCACTTTGGTATTTTGAACTGTGGCTGATTTTGGGCAAGCAAGCTGTAATTAATTAAACCAAATCAGTATTTTTGAACTGTAAGCTGATTTTCGCAAATTGTAAGGTTTTGTCGAGATTGATTGAGATTGATATTTAAATTTTAAATTTAAATTTTCGTTAATCCATACACCACTAGATGGCGGCACAAACAATCCCTAATTGGTCCTATGCCAGATGGCACCACAAACAAATTCAATTTTCCAGCTCTTACAGGGCACACTGTCTTATGAGGTTAGGGCCCCCACACCATTGCACGAAGGGACCGCGACAAGAGGGCGAAGGCCCGAGCGCAAGTTCCAACACTTCTTTAAAAGGTTATAAGGTTATAAGGTTAGGGCCCCCATACCATTTCCAATCAGGGGACCACGACAAGGGGCGAAGGCCCGGGAGCATGTGCCTATACCTGTCTTACAAGATAGCATGAAGGCCTTAATCAGCAAGATGCCGACAAAAAAAAATGGCCGACAAAAAATGGCTGACAAAAATACGCATCCCACGCGTGGGCGGCCCTGGGATCAAAAGTGAAAGTAGTCGGTGTTCTACTTATATCGTTTTTTTTAATTTGATAGATATTACTACATCTTGTAACGATAGATTCGAACTGTTATCTGCCCATAAGGCAATTTTCAAATGTTTATGGAGTATTTTGGAATTTAACAGTCACTCTTAATCGGAACAGCTAGAGTTTTGTACAAAACTTGAGGTCATATTAAGTGATATAAATCGAAATGAATTTGATATAAATTACTACCCTAAATTACATTGTAACCAATAGTTTACATTATTATTACCCAAACATTTTTGTGGCATTACAAATTTGATTGACAATGCCAGTTTCCATAGCCACAGGGGAAAGATCGTTTCCAAATTAAAAATCATTAAAACTATTTACGTTCTACTATGGTACAAGAACGATTGGAAAATCTTGCCATCATTTCAATCGAGTCTACTTTAATTCAAGAGTTAAGACATTGAAACGTTAATACAACAATTTAAAAAAAAAAGCGCGTAAAGTCCAGTTCTGTTAAAATATGGCTTAATGTTCCAATAATTTTGTTTAAAATTTTTGCATTTAAGAATAAAATTTTTAAAATTTAAAATTACTGTATACTGTTATTTTAAAAATGATTTTATCCATTATCTAACATCCCATGTTAATTCATTTCTATTAACAGTTTTGATCATTTCGGTAATTATTCGTATGATTTTAACTTGAAGAATTCTAAGTTGAATGTGTGCAACATAGAAGTTAAAACAAAAATTCTACTATTTTATAACAAGGTTTGTTAATTTTTTTATAACAATGTATAGAGGCTTACTTCTTGTTTTTGCGCGACGGCGTTCTACAAAATCGACGCGCGACTGGTGCACATTAAATTTAAAGAAAATATTGTTTTGCGTTTTAAAATTGTCTTAATGAATCCCAATAATCTCATGATCTTTGTTGCATTAACCAATAGATTTGTTTACATCTTAAATAAGCCTATATTCATTTAATGTAAATTAAAAATCAGATAAAAATATTGAGCATTATTTGCCTCCTATGTTTAATAGCATGTACTTTGTACCTAACTTTTCCATTTAATTATCAAAAGAAAGTAGGTAATACAATATGATAGATATTACACACGCTGATACTACAGGAACTACCATCAAATTACTATCACAAACTTACTTTTGTTATAATGCAACATTTTTTTGACTAATTAAAAAACAGATTTTAAAGGTGCATGTAAAAAATAGATTTACTACGGTCTGGTTACCGAGTTGATTGTTGATTCCGAACCGCAATAGGTATTAAGATAAGCATAAAAAAATCTCATTGTTAGTAGAAACAACACAAACAGGCAGCATGAGCAGACCTTGACTGGACCAGTCACCCAATCTATATTGTTTCATAAGTCTAACCCACACTATTAAATCCATATTTTATACTGTCTATTCATTAATAATAACCGCTGATAATTTCTTTTTGTCATAATTAAGGTAACGCACGTGACAAACGGTATATAATAAAAGTTATGGGGTCTGTTTTATCAGTACCTACAAAATCAATAACATGAAAATGCTTAAACGATTTAATTTTATTTGACCTAAATCGATTTTATCACTTATATGGTTTATCTTTTTAAACATTCTTTTGGCTGTTTTTTTGGCACGATATTGAAATTATAGCTTAATTTTGATTTTTAAAATTGTTTACATTAAAAATTACATAACTTGACTTACCTTCTACCAGTGTCATTTGATTCTGGTACCATTTTCACTATAATGTAGATCACTGATTTAAAATAGCATTTTTTAAACACACGGATTATTTGTATGTTTAACAGATTATTTCATCAACAATGTGCTCTTACGTAACCTAGCATGTAATTAATTTCCCCACTTCACAATAATTCCAGTTTATTTTGAGTTTATAATTGAATTTTTGCTGGTTTATAGTTCTACTACAACGTTAGAAGTCTACTTCGTTAATGTTTTTAAACAGAGACTTGGTATACACTAAACCGTTCTTCTACTATAAACCTGATGTTTAATAAACAAATTTTATTTTATCATTATAAAGGATAGCGAAATGATTATTTTCTGGTTATAGTAATTGATTGCCGACAGTGAATACTAATTCAATAAGTTACCTTTTGGTATTCTAAATTTATGACTGACATAATTTTAAATCTATTTTTAAATTTCAAAGCTAGAGGACTTGGTGTTGTGTGATTTGTTTTTGCGTTTTACGCATATATTTACAACATAATATATAAAACAGGAAATTAAATTTTACGTAAGATTTAACATAACCTTACGCCATTAAATCTGGTTAACTCAGATATACAAGGGAAATGCAAATGTGTTTATAAATGACATTTAATATAAAATTTAATGGTATTCATTTTAAAGTGCATATGCACAATGTAGAAATTTTGTTTCATGTTTTAGGATACGAAAATGCCGCTTCTTTTGTGAGAACAAGGACAAACAAATTAACTGCTGCCATTACGTAAGCTATGGTTATTCAAGAATTCAAGGTTTCCAATGCATACCATTCAATTAAAAGTAAGATTAAATTCATTAAGGCGAGAAAAGTTTGTGGATGTTTAATGTTATGAACACTTGGGTATTTTCAAGTCTGTGCAGATGAGGTGGGGGAGAAAACGTTAAAAAAATTCTATTAATACGTTGGATGGTTTTAACAATGTATACACACGTTATGTATTTTTGTGTGATGTACATAATAAAGATGAGCCGTTTTATTAAAGTTACTGTATATTGTTGGGTTTGCAACTAACTGATTTTTGCATTATTATATCTATTACTAATACAGTTAGCGCTTTTTAAAAAAATGGGTAATTTGTAACAGAACAAAAAATAACGTGCACGTGTTAAAACTGTTAATTCCAAATTTCAATGTCCAATTAAATCTACTGCAGAGTAAAATGACTAAAAAGCGCTTGCATAAATACTTGCATCCAGGCAACATTCCGTTAATTGGAACTTAACGTTTACATTTTTTAAAAGGACAAGGCTAACAGCATTGGCAAACTAAATACCGCAAGAAACGTTTACTGTTTTATATGAAAGTATTAATACTAAACACATCAATTAAGTTCTGAAGAGAAAGTAACGTTAAGTTTTAATCTCTATCGACCAATTTATTCTGATCATACTTTTGAACGCATCATTAATGTCTGGAAGCGTATAAATTATAAATGTATGTTATCAGCTACGTACTATCGAAGCTCGCAATTTTCTTTTATTCCCTCTTGCACCCCCTTGTAGTGTCCCAAGGTACTCTATCCTTAAAAGTATAATTTGAAATTGCTATTAATGATTGAAATACTACAAAATCTTTAAGACCGTAATATTCAACTTATTCGCAATAATGCAAATTCAAGAAAATAAAATCGCTAAGGGATGTATCTTGACTTTATTGGCAATAATGCTACTCTTAACTCAAATTATTTTCTTGCCGTACATTAACTTTCCTGACAATAATTAAAACATTTGAATTCAAGTCTGATATTGAATTAGGTACTAGTAAAACTCAAATCTGATAAAAAGAATTCGCCATTTAGTGGTAAGCTACGCTGTGTTATGTGAATGAGATAGGATTTGTTAAGGTTAAGGTTGCATCATAGTGAGACAGGTAAAGAGTGAAACTACTACAATTAGAGTTAACGAGCTTTGCGCAATGATGGTTCAACCCGTTAATTTAAGAAACTGGGCAAGAATCACCAAAAAAACCCGGTTTATTAATAGATAAGCAATTTTACATGTACATTAATAAGTCAATAGGTAAAACAAGAATGCAGATCAAGTTACATATAAAATACAACAAACACTACTAAATTAAACAGGTAGCATAAGGTAACTGTAATGCAGTTTAACTACATTTAAACAAGGACAAAAAATAGGCAAGGAATTGTAGGTAGCGGACCGCGAAGATTTTGTTATTGTAATAAACGTTTGTCAAATCGCCATTGTTGCCACGATAGAAAAGATATTAGTGGATTTTTAATATCTTAATAATACGTCGTAATTTGCTAATCTTTTTTAAAGATTTTTTATTTACATATTTTTATGTAAGAAATGTAGGATTATTATATTTATATTATTAGATGGTTAGCGCGGTACTATAGGAAAGTACAGGTCGTAGGTTCAAATCCTACTCGAGGTAAACTTTTTATTTATGTATTTAATAAAATTAATAATAATTTTTAATTACATATTTACTTTTAAACTTATTCGTTCATAACAAAAACTTATAATAATTTAAAATTAGTCAAGTTGCTTTGGTATGTGTGAATTCTTGCGGTATTGCAGGCTCACATTCCATTAAAATAAGTAATTTGATTGTAATCTGATTGTAATCTCATTAGATTTAGAATTAACATCAGTTCTACATACATAAAGACAAAGTTTACATCGATTGGGGCTTATATCTCGATGGCGCATATGGTTAGCGCAGTACTCTTTGCAAAGTACAGGTCATAGGTTCAAATTCTACTCGAGGTAAACTTTTTATTTATGTATTTAATAAAATTGATAATAATTTTACATGTAGGATTGTTTGTAACTAATATTTATGTAAACACATGTTAGGGGGTGAGTGGCACGCTTAAAAATGCTTTACTGAAGGGCGAAACGAATCATTGGAATTTCTTATGCGCGCTCTTGATGTAAAAATGTCATTGATCTAATGATTAATTGTGGCGCTACAAACCGCGATCAAAAGATATCCTTGTTACTTGGAAACTCGAGAGAGAAATGTAAGGTTTGTTACGAACGAATGCATATTTTTAAAATTAAGATGTCGTGTAATAATGATTATGAAACTGTTCCAACGGAAATTAATGTTTCTTGTTTTTTCTTACTTTTGAAAAACGGGGGTGGTTTTTCGGGAGTTACTTTTGAAATCGAAGGGGAGCAGTTACAGTTAGAGTGTCAATCGAGCCAGATCGACTTTGGGTTAATTAAATACCTTCGTTGTAAACCGTTTGTCTTAGAAATATTTCGTGCGTCTACATTTTCTTTTGAATTAGCCAATACTAATTTGTCTTGTCCCTCGAGTGTTAGTTGTAATGTGTGTTTCAAGTATTAATCTATAAATAAGTCACCGTTTTTGAAGTTAAACCGGGTAGGTTAACGATTTGTATCTGTGATCAATTAAGGGAATATTTATCCTAGTGTAACTATGTATTTTTATATAACTGAAAGCAAATCGTTTTACCAGACTAGGTAACACATTAAGTAACAAACACTGTCTTGCAAAGGTATCTTATTCGTACGCGGACTCAATAAGCCGAAATCTGCTAAAATCAAAAGACAGTACAGGGCCCTCTCACTCTGGTAGTTGTGCGAATTAGCATTGTTGGTTGTTGGTTATATTTATAATTGCGTAGAGGTGGCTGGTAAATGGGTATACGATACCGGTGGCTGCTAATTGTAAAAGGCAATTGCCAGTAGGTACACACTTCCAATCCAGACCATTAAACACCTCGAATGTTTATTTCTATTGTTTTCATGTGTTGTATAGATGAGTATGTAACCAAAGAAGAGAGCACGATATTTTTCTAATGCACTCAAACTTATACATCGGTCACGATGTTAGTGATTTATTTATAACTTACCCTTGTAAGGCTTTGTTTTAATGTTTTTTTTTATCAGTTTGCTTGAGTAGAATTATTTGCCTGCGAATTGATTTCTCTTTGTATCTGCTTTATTGTAATTTAATTTAAGTATTCTGTGCTTTAGTGATCATTAAACAAATGGGTACGTGCAAATTCCTTGTCTATTTTCCTTCGTCCTCGCCTTTACCTTATCACCGGTGCAATTTTACTGTTGTATTTTATATGTACCGTAATTTGTTTTATTGTTTTATGTGCTTATTTACTTAAAGACCGGCATGATTGGTTTTTAAAGCGCCACACGTTTGGTGTTAAGATTTTTATTATGATTTTTATTTTGATTATTTATGAATTGTGAGTGTGACCACATGTGTTTTTTATTATTGTGTTTATGTGTAACTAAACTGCTTTTTATTCATTTTCTCTTAATGTTATAATTTTGTACGCACTTTAACCTGATTTAATGATGTTTTGTTATATATTTAACCCTTTCATTGGTTTTTGTTGTGTTATTTGATTTATTAACGTACTTGTGCAATTACTTATTTATGAATAAAGTGGGTTTTATTGGTGGTTCTTTCCCATAATAGTAGATGAACGGGCTGAACCACCGCTGCGCAACGCTCGTTGATTTTAATTTGAGTAGTTTCATTTTTTTTACTTGCCCCTCATGATGCAACACTTACCTCATCCAGCCTATCTAATTTAGATAGCACAACGTACCTAACACTAGACGGCCACATTATTTGATCAGACTTGAGGTTTGCGATTAATTAAATAACAGACTTGTAAATAAATTCTATTGCCCGGAAAGTCAAAGTAAGGCAGGAAATTAATTTAAGAAATAGTGACATTATTGTCAGTCAAGTCAAGATAAATCACTTATAGAGTGCCTTGTTCTTGAACTTGCATATAAGTTCAAATTACGCTTTTCAAAATAGGGTAGCTGGGGGACGCTACAGAATTTACAAATGCACAATTATATCGTGAATAAAAGCACAAAAATATATACATACAATTACAATAAATTGCATATATAAAAAATCAGATCGTAGAGAAACTATTTAAAATAAGCTGGCTGAATCAAAAACACTTAAAAAATCATTCAAACAAAGCCTTGTTTAAGTAAGGTGAAAATCAATCTGTTACGTTAACAAAGTGATCGATCACCTACCCGTAAGCAATGGAGCAAAAGTTTGAGTGACTGCGTTAGAAACTACAATATCCTTTTCTAAGATAAATATTCATCTATACATCCCTCTGCATTTAAAAGCAACAAGAACGAGTTAGTTTAACAGTAAATATGGAAGCTGTTTTAAGGGCATCTGGGCCCGTTCCTGTAAACCGCTGTATCGTTAACAACAACAATTAACTGATGCTTTTCATGTTACGCTTGTTCACGCATTAAGTCCTCTACACAGGCGAAAATAGTAAACAATCAACAATGCCAACTAATTCCAGCAATGACAGGCGACGCTGTGCTGTATTACGCGGTGCCCTGTTCGTTTAACCAATTAGTGCATAAGGTTTGTATAAATAAAAATAAAAAACTTTTTCAATGGAAAATAATTCTATATTGTTATAAAAAGGGAAGTGCAAATAAAAACATTTTTTTTTCTTAAAATACTGAAAATATGGGCCTTCCGATAAATCGGATTATATGCTTAATCCTTTCAGGATGGGGCTTTTTTGAATTGTACTGTCGCTACCGCGGCACATTTTGCATTGTCTCAGCGCCCGATGACATGTATATACGTCACCATATTCAATGTTAAAAAAAAACAGTAACACACGAAACAATACAAAGAAAAAACTTTATGATATAATAAAAACCAAAGATATAAATGCTAAATATATAATTAAAAAACTCAGGATTAAATTTCAAAAAGAAAATAAAACTAAAAACCATGGAGCAAGATTACTTTTAAAGGTCTTAAAACAGGACACTGCACATAGCCCAACGTCACATTCTCTACACATGTAGCTGCTCTCCTTTCTTTTCTTTGTTCCTGCCTTCGTTTGGGAGCACACTCTGCATCTCTTAGTAGCACTTTTCTTTCCCGCTTTCCTTGGAACCAATTTCGAAAAATGGCGTTCGGTCAGTTTTGTATTCCCTTGATCAAAATGAGCTTTGCCTTAGTCGATGAATACCTAAAAAAGTTATTTTATTAGAAACGTTAATTGCCAAACTTAATGCTTCAAAATACCTTTCCAACAACTGCCGAAGTTGCAATGTTGCGTCAAAAACATTGCGTGGACATATTGTAAGGTAACATCCAGCGAATGAAAGAATACCTTTACATACCACTTTATTGATTTACGAGTACAATAAAAGCTACCGATCATCATGTCCGACCTGTCGATGGCACCCATATGACTATTACACTCTCTGATGCAAAGGGTTTCTTGTTGTTAGCATTACGACCTCGGGACTGTCTTTCTATTTTAGCGCCCGCACGGTTTCGTTGGTTCTCCAGTCGACTTCACCAGTTTTTAGCTTCTTCTAAAAGAATATTATTTAAATAAGGGTTTAATAGTTTAACAACAATTGCTCCTGTAACTCTCTTCGGCTTTTACATTTGATGTTTTACCTGCTTATATGCTAAAATCTAAAATGATGCCTGTTTCACAATCACAAAGAACGTATAATTTAATACCAAAGCGATGTCTTTTAGTATTTACATATTGTTTAAAACTCAACCTTCAGGTAAGTCCATACTCTCATCAATTACTAAGTGCAGGAAAGGATCAAAGTGGCACTGAAAGTTTATTTTTAATTTCTGGAATACATAGTATCTTTTACACAGACGATCATTCAGCGGTTCTTCCTCGTTAAGGAGTAAATTTATAATGAAATATGAAACAAAATTATTTATCTATTACGTGAGTTATGTATGTTAATAATCTCATAACTCCCTTGATATATAAATAACAATTATGGGTCGTACAGACATGGGTTTCGTTCGAAATAAGTTGTTCCAGTTAACCTAAAATCATTTTAGATTAATTAAAGAATAATCAATTTATATTCCTATAAAAATTTATTCCATTTCATAACTTACCTTATCCGTACTAAAAAGTATCGATGATAATCAAGAAAAAAAAGTTAAACGGGTATAACCAATACATACTCACGTTCAACGGTAAACCACGCTAAACATCGCTCGAAGTAACCTAAAAAAAATCGTCCACGGAACTAAATAACCTTATAACATAAAAATATCTAAAAAAAACGCGGTTTCTTCACAATTGTCGTACTAGAAGTTATGGCAGAATAGACACCGTTCTAATTTGAAACTTACTTATTATTTTGATGCGACTGATCTTATTATTTTGTTATGATCGCAATAATAAGAAAAATTTTATAGTGTGAACTAGAACAGATTTCTTGCGCGGAAGTCACGTAACTTATCACGTTAAAAATAATAAAGTCTGAACCGGCCTTTAGAGGTTAATTAGAGCAGTTGTTTCTTACACCCATGTACCGTCTTGGTCAAATTCCTTTTATGTCAACATTTTGAAATTTTATTGTTGTAAAACAAACTTAAGCTTAACAACCTATTGTTCTTCATTAATCAAATCAAATGGCAGAATAGGAAATTAAAGATATTGCAACATAAACATTTACTGAAAAAAGTTTGTACTACATTTATCTGACCTGTACCTGACTATATTTTACCAAACAAACTAATCCACATAATAACAAATATTGTAAAGTACAAATCAAAACACTCTACTAAGAATTCTTTAGAATTAATTAATTAAAAAGTAAGTGAAGGTTAAACGGTTCTTGTATAGGCTAAATTGAGTCAAGGTGAACTAGTTGTCTAAACTAAAAGTAGGTCAAGGTGAATACTTGAGAAGTTGAAACATGTTCTGGTAGGCACTCAAGTCAAGGACACTTTTTCCTTATATAAACCCCAGTGTGGTGTGCATTCAGTCATTCAGTTATGAACTTGTAATTATTAAGGGTGGAATTAGCAGGATGAAATCAAAGCAACTATTGCAAACACAATATGTGTGTGACCTCGAGATATCTAAGAAGTATAAAGTGATTGATGTGATTGTAATTAATACAAAGTATGGTGAATATATAGTGATAGAGAGGATGTGAAATGTGTATTACCTCAGCGCTTTTATGAGAATTTCAAAGAAGAAATACGCCTTGAAAAATTTAAGACTGCTAAACTAGAAGGATGTGTTCATAAGTAGTTTAGGTGTAGCTGGAAAAACAACAAACATAACATTTTGTTTTTAATACTTAGTAGTGCTACAACTTCATCACATGTAATTTAACTAAAATAATTTTTTTAAACAGTGTTTAGACGTAGTGCAATTATGGACAGGTAAAGTCGTTATCTAACTATAATGGAAGCAGCAATAAAATTATTTCTGGAACGATCAAAATTCGCCGTAATGTATGGATACTCCACATAGTTGCAGTAACAATATGAATAATAATTTAATAAGATAAAGGTTATTCTTCTAACAATGACTGGCCATAATTTCAAAAGAAAGATGTTTTATCAGGAGTGAACAAACAAGTAGCCAAAGATTACTTAATCGATTGTGTTTATTATCAACTGTCGAATGATATCATGCAAAGCATATGGAAATTGGATATAGTACACACCTCAACCTTGCACCAGTAGTGCGTATGTGGAAATTGTGATCAAAATAATAGTGTGGTGTCATGATACTACGACCTAAAGATAAGCTCAAGCGCACGATATCTTCTGTATCACTTTCTCCTCTGACGTCAGCGCGTGACAAATTTTGAGCGGGCGAGATTATTTTCAGGTTTTCAGACAATATTATTGACTGGATGTTTACATTTTAGTTCGTTTGATGTGATCGAACAATTTTTATTATTTTGTGGTTCTGTTTTAACGCATGTTTTATTTTAAATACCTACATACTTTAAACAATGGTGTATTGTGCGGTTGTGGGTTGCACCAATAACAATAATAAAAAAGCAAAACTATTCAACTACCTTCCGATACTTTAGCTTTCCAACTACTAAGGAAGTTCGCAGTTTATGGGTGCAAAAGTGTTATCAAAACACAATTTTAAAACTGAAAATGCTAGGATATGTTCAAATCATTTTTCGGATGATGATTTTGTGCCAAAGAAAACTTTGCAACAACCTAGAAATAAGTGGAAGTTAAAGAAGATGCTGTACCTTCACTTAACCTGGCAAAAACTCCAAAAGTTGAAACATCTAAGCAAAAAAATCGAGAGGAAAGAGCGAAGAAAGGAAATTTAATTCAAAATATACATAACATGTAAGTAGGTAGAATGAATTAGTTTTCTTAGTGTTTGCTTCTAATAATATTCATAATTTGTATGTAATTGTGTGAGTGATATTGTGAGCACTATACCAAGGCGGGGCTAACTAGGAGGAAGTTTAACAATAGGGAATATAATTATATATTCGTAATAAGCAGTACCTACCTGGGAAAGTAGTAACATTAAAACTTTAAATTAATATTTATTCCAAGTATATACCAAATTCTTGTAAAATCTGACACAAAAAATAAATTTGTAGCCAAGAAAAGCACGACTTAACATTAACGAGTAGTGGTGAAAGTGAAGTATCGGTGAACAGTACTAGGGATGTAAGGGAGGTAGACATTTCAAGTATTAACAAGAGTAGAGACATTGCTACGCAATCAAGGTGCTGAAATAACAAATAAATAACTATTTTTGTTAAACCTTTTAATATCATTTTTAGTTCACAAGAAGAATCTGATCATTTGAAGAAAATAATAAGTAATCTTCAAAAGGAAAATTCACACTTAAACGGACTGCTCGAAAAAGAAAGACAAGAAACAAGGTCAGTTGTGAAAATTTTCACAGAGGGACAGCTTCGTAAGCTAAAAACTGGAAAGCAAATCTATTGGACCATTGAAAATATTACTTCAGCAATATCTTTATATGCTGGGGGACCAAGATCATATCGCCTGTTAAAAAAGGGGCTATCCCTTGCCTGCAATCTCAACTTTAAGAAGATGGGCAGAAAAAATAAATATACAGCCAGGTTATTTTTTTTTAAACTTATTGTCTTATTGCACGACCTTTTAGTTTGGTACATAATAAGCAATATTTTCTAGTTATAAAATAATTGTATTACATTTTATTTTCAGGTATTCTGAGCATAGTCCTTAAGTTAATGCAAACGCAAAACACAACTTTCACTAAAATGGAAAGATCATGTGTATTACTTTTCGATGAAATGAAAACACAAAGTATTCATGATTATGACAAAAAAAATGATACAACTATGGCTCCATCCAAATATGTGCAAATGATTATGGCGCGAGGGATATGTGCAAACTGGAAGCAACCAATATTCCATGACTATGATCGTAAAATAACAAAAAATCTCATTTTTAAAATTATTACAAAGTTGGAGAATATTGGCTACTCTGTATATGCTCTTAATTGTGATCTGGGTGGAAGTAACAGGGGACTTTGGAATTCTCTAAATATTTCTGAAGAAAATACTAGTTTTGAGAACCCAGTCAGCCACAAAGCAGTTCACGTATTTGCAGACACACCACATATGATTAAACTTTTATGAAATCATTTTCTTGACAGTGGTTACTTTTTAGATGGAAAAATTATTAATTCAAAACCAATTGTGGATTTATTGCAAAACACCCAAAAGTTAGACTTGAACATTGGTCATAAGCTTAGTGCAGAGTTATTAACTGTGAAAGGTAAATTAGAATAGAGTTTATGTTTGCGTATAATAATAATTATTATTAACTCTAAAATATTTCTATTTTTAAGTGCTCAACGCCAAAAAGTAAAATATGCTACCAAGTTATTTTCCCATACAATTTCAAAGGCAATTACTAGATTGGGTATGCTTGGCCTTTACGTAACAGAGAACAACTGGTCTGAGTGTTCAGAGTTTGTGAAAATTGTAAATGACTTGGGATTATTATTAGCATAATGTCTGTACAAAAACTTTTTTTGGACCTAAAAGAAGACTTGAACATAAAATACTTATTAACATATAACTTAAATCAGGATCCTCTAGAAGGTTTATTTTCAATAATAAGAGCAATTGGAGGTTTGCACGACGATCCAAGTACACTTCAATTTAACGACTACGCAATTATTTAGTGGGTCGAAATGATGAGGTTATATCGAAGTCTGCTAACATACAAGAACAAGCTAACATCACAACTAATCAACCAAGTACTTCTGCAACTATTCTATATGAGCCAAAAAATTTACAATTACAGGTAGAATTACGGCAAATATTTATTGAATTTATATGTACATAATTAATTTAAATTTTTAGGTTCTTACTGGAGAAATATTTAGTGCATTAGATTTGCTGAAGGACGATGATGAGGGTGAAGAAGATAAATTTGAAAAATTGGAAATAGTCAACACAACTTTAGAAGAGTTACGATGGGACGGTTTGGAAAATTTGGCGGGTTTTATTGCATTTAAACTGAGAAATAAGGAGAAGCTTGGTTCTATCCCTGACTGTAATGAGCCTTCTTTTTCTTGGGTTAATCTTTTGACCGAAGGTGGTTTGCAAAAACCTACTGATGAGTTTTTAGTAAAATGCAATGAGCTTGACCATATATTTATCAATTATAATGGAGATTCCCTAAAAATTGAAAAAAAACTACCTTAAAAATTTAAACAAATTAGCCGAAAGTGTAGATTTAAGTGATAAAGTAAAAAATCTATTTTTTAGATGCAAGATGTATTTTAGAATAAGAATTCTCAATAGGAGTATCAAAGAAGCCTGTAACATGAGAAAACGCAAAATAACAAAAATTATAAAATAAATATGAAACTCTAAAATTTTTATTGCCTTCATGTACATTTTCATTTCATCTACATTTTTTAAGATACAATAGTATCTTAAAAAATGTATATTTTTATTTTTCAAAAAGTGTATGTTCTGTATCTTTAAAATATCTATTTGAAGGGTTCTGAAGAAGAAAATAAACTTGCAGAAATGTCGGCAGTATTTATTACTCCCTGCACCATAATATCCAAAAGTAAAAATCATCAGCCTAGAATATAACTTATTATTTAAAATAATTTCATTTATTTACTGCAAATTCCGTTAATTAAAATACTTTTTAATTTTATATTATGTAAAAAAGTTACAATAAGATATGTGCATAAATCATACTATGTATACTTATACTGTTTTTTCATTTTGTATACTTCATTAATAATTAATCTTTTTTCATTTTGTATAATTAATCTAATAAAATCCCAAAACATTTATAATAACAGGAGATGAAGTCAAATTACATGAAAAACCATGCTTTGCCAATGCCTACGTGTACATTTTTGTCACGGTATGACGTCTGCGCGTTTCTGCTCGAAATTCGTTCAGCGAGTGATCATATCTTTAGAGTCGTAGTATCATGGTGTGGTGTTAAACTTGAAGGAATGGAATGAATGACATTCATATGTAGAATTATAATTTTTCCGATCTCTTGAAATAGAATATCAAATTGATCGGTCTAATATAAACGAGGAAGAAAATATAACCTATGATCTACCAATCTGGGTATTTATTACAATTGGGAATTGATTAAAGGATATGATAGAATTTTGAAAACTGTTATGATAGAAAACTACAACTGCTGTTCTTGTACATTAAATGCTCATGTCGAAGAACTATTCAATTTAAACGATATAATAAGCTACCGATTTGAATTTCATTAATCTTACAATCTAGAGTGTTTCTATGAAAAGTGTCTACAACTGGCTGTTAATTACCGTCGTTTTCGTGAGAAGGAATTTTATGGTAGTCATGATGACATTTATAAAGACATTGAAGTGTTATAAGTGCTAAGTATAATATTAATTCACATAACTACTAAAATAAATATCTTTTTTGGGTTTTTAATGGTGAATTTATATATTAATGTAGTACAATCTAAAAGTTTCAATAACGTTTACAGTTATCTTCGTCAGTAGTAATATCTAGTTAAATTGTTAAAGATATTGAAACAATTTTTTGAAAGTTGAAGAATTAAATGATAAACATCAGCCTGCTATTAATATAACAGTTTGAGAAACGTATAAAGCCAACTACAGAATTAAATTTTAGTAAAGAATAACTCGATCATTAAAAATTAAATATTGTTAAACGGTCTTGAAGATGACAAATCACCCTCTAACGGTCGAAGGCTAACAATGAAAAATGTCAACCAAAGAACTTAACAAAATTTAATCAAGTTATGATGTAAGTGTAAAGTTGTGAAAACCTTCAATTTGAAATTGATAGAAGCATTTAAAATAATCCAATTAAATCAAACAAAGTAATAGCTTTGTCAATAAGTGTAAGTGCTATTTAACGATGAAAAGCACAATACAGAACGTTTTATGTAATTCTTAATTACTACTTATAGTAAATATATACGTATATTATATGTTGTATTTTAAGTTTCCACGAGTGTTGCATCCAAGGGGGAGGGCGGACTGTTCGAGCTTTCCGAGCTCCTTCAGCCACAATCATGGATTCCCAGCATACATACATACATTATGTATATGTGCATGGTAGGATTGAGGATGGGTGTGGTCAGGATAGGATCAGAAGGAACGAAGTTAGGGTTGTGAGGGAGAAAATACTACCCCAGCATTCGCCTAAGTAGCCACACATTGTGTACATATACGCAGTGACCATTCCGATACATGTGTATGA
Organism: Vesta saturnalis; assembly: GCA_036346205.1. Taxonomy (NCBI): domain Eukaryota; kingdom Metazoa; phylum Arthropoda; class Insecta; order Coleoptera; family Lampyridae; genus Vesta; species Vesta saturnalis. The sequence goes on from JARFJB010001973.1 coordinate 772,604, forward strand.
GGAAAACCCCTTGAAAAAACCTCATACAAGGCAGATGGTAACGGGAATCGAACCCATTACCTCCAGAATGCTAAGCAGGTCGTGTCACCACTACGCTACTAGCTCCGTAGTGTATATATATATATATATATATATATATATATATATATATATACATATCTATATATACATATATAGTTTGGTCCAAAGAGTTTGATCGATAAGTAAAACTTTGTTAATATCGATTTTGAAGAAAATTTTGTTCCAGATAAAAGTTGGTGCATCACGTAAAACTAAATATGCACTAGGCAAATTCTAGCAGTGGCGTACCCACTAGTGGTAAATGACCGATAATTGAAATGTTCTCAATAAAATGCCCTTATTTTGCAAGATATCAAAAAGGGTTATAGGAAATAGTTTCTTATTTTTAATTGACAGACCCAGGTATAAGTTTTGGGTAACATATAGAGAAGTTGTAAATGTTTGTTATTTAGGAGCGTCATTTATCGAAATATTAATTAATTTTAATCTTTAATCTAAAAATGCGCATTATGTTACGTAAATTACCTTCGGTAAAACATTTTTGTCACTCTGAGTGAGGTATCTCCAAAACAAGTACTTTTAAAAGGTTCAACGACTCCTTCAGATGATGAAAAATGCTTACCACGCATTTCATTTGGATGTTTTTGAACAAAAAAAAGTAATTGGGGGACAGATCAGGGGAATATAGGCAATGAGTTATTAATTTTATTATTGACTAGTCAAAAAGTATGTAGTTTGTCGTGCTGTGTGCGCACTTGCATTGTTATGACGCAGAATGATTCGCGTATTTATATATTTTTTTCTAATTTCACCGATCACCTGGGGGAGAAAAATTGAAGTACACCAATCAGCAGTAACCGTTCTTCGAGCCTCCAATGCAACAGGTGCAACATTATCGGTTTTTCCGAAAAAACAAGTAATCATTTTCTTCATTTCTAAAATAGCTGTTTGATTTAACTTATAGCTTGCAAAAACCAAGTTTCAATTCAAAAATATCTATTTCGTTCAACTACGTTCAAAAAATTTTAACCAAACTTGAAATCAGGCCTCTATATTATTTTAAATACTGTCTTTTCAGAAAAACTTCTGTCAAAAAAAGCCTTAGATTTGTAAACAAGCTAAGTCGTTATTGGAAATGGACATATGCCTGGGGACGAATAAACAAACTGACTTTCATTTCCAATTTTGATAATATATCTGTGATTTGAAACATCGATTCCATCTCGTAAGACAGCTATAGGACTCCGTGTTCTATTTTACAAAATGTTCATCATCATCATTACACAACTATAATAATAATAATTGCATAACGCTGTAGATGTACGGATTAAGGTATAAAAAATGTGTGTTGATCGCGTGAAGGTTTACGACAGGTTTATACCGAGATGAGAGGGTGGTGGTGATGAATCATGACATTAAAAATCTGCACAAGTAAATAAATAAGGTAACTAAAATAAGGGGTAAGCGTTAGAACCAAAAACCACCACTTACCAGTGTTGTTGATAATCGTATTCAAATAATGCCTTGACAGGTGGACACGAACGTGTACTTCTCGGTTTCCACCAATTATTAATATAAAGTAATTGTTTTCTAGATTTCCCAGTTATGTAACCACAATAACAACCTTTTACTATTCAAATAGCTCTAGTGGATATTTGGAAAAAGCATTAATTAGCTAATTACGTGAAACGCAAACAGACCTTGAAAAAATACAAATTATGATGTTCACGTGTGTGTAGGGCGTGAGGATTTGCCTGTTATGTAACCAACAATACCAAGACTTCACTATTCAAATACCTCTAACATGATTGGAAAAACCCACTAAAACAGACAAACTGATCAGGATAGTCACAATATTTCTTAATTAATAACGTATTTACATTCATTAATACCTAACATTTATTTATGTCCGGCGATAAGCCGCGTAAAATCTTTATTGTAAGAAAACGTCTATTATGGTTAAACACGTATAAATGAACGAAATTGGTTCTAACTGTTAAATACAGGGAAGGCGGAGTTGATCCCGAACTTACTTATACAGTAGTGTATTATACACCCTTTACACAATATTTCACGATGTTTTAGTACTGCGTGATCGAAATTAAACAATTACGTGAATTGTTTCAGACGGAATGCAGGTTTCTTAAGTACACGATTATTCTCTTGGTTAAAATGAGAGAATTTACACGTATAACGTTCGTAATTTATTATGATGCTGGTAATTAGTCAGACCTTCGGGAACGAAATAGTTGATGGTTTTCCCTTGCGTGAAAATTTACTTGCGATACAGGAATGTTTATCTTACCGGATTTCCTTTATTAAGAAATATTATTAGAAAGATACCTAACCAATTGAAATCGGTTCGCGAGACGCTGGATCCCGTTGGATGCAATTTATTACGTAAACGCACCGCGGGTTCGTCTTTATTTAGCTGGAGGATCACGCGGGTGATCTCTAAAATACGACGTTTGGTTTTGATATTCTCTCCAGGTCTTGGCGTTGCTTGTTTGTATTACTAATTTTTCCTAGTGGTAGGTGTATTGTAGGTGTAATGTATGTTTAATGGAGGGCCCGCTGTAACAACCTCCTGGTTTGTGTATAGGTTTGTAGAAGATGACTCCAGGCTTTACAGCACGTCGTGCATTTCTAATTGGTGTTTGTATGTAGTGTTTGTGACAGATGACTCCAGGCTTTACAGCCCGTTGTGACACCTTAGGATGTGTGTACTGAAACGGTGAGATAAATTCCGGGCTCTGCAGCCCGTCGCTTTTCTGGGTATCTGGTGTAATGTGGTGCTAGAAAAGTTACGTGCGGTCAACCTTAGCGTATTTCAATCAGCAGCTTGATTGTATGACACTGATGGATAGGTGACGGGGCGAGGTAACGTGACTAAAGATACACGACGGTTCAGGATGAACGGATGCGCAAATCGACAGGTCGGCGACATATACAACGAAACTAGGTACGGCAGGTGCGCGCGGTCTGGATATAATAATCTTCCGGTCATCGGTCATCGTTATTTATTCTCAGCACTACGGGCTCTTTGCCCTCTATACCTCCGTCTTATTGGCTTTTCTGATGATATATGTAGATTTTCTGTACCTGAAATAAATACATTAAATATACCTATACCTCTGTTGTCGTTTCCTGAGATGAACTTCGGCTTTTGTGCTTACGGTCACCTCGATGTCGTTGTTCCCTGTCAGTGGTTAAAATGGTTTGCGTCTACTCACCTGTGAGTTCATCCTTTGATCTGCTTCGTAGCTTTGAGTGCCTTCACGATCTTCATGATGAGCGCGAAGTCTTCGTCTTCTGATTCTACAGGTGTCTGTTTCTTGTTGCCCGCTGCCATCTGGGCGTAGCTTATCTCTGCTTCGGCCATCCTTGCCGGTTTTCTAACTTCTGCTGTTCTAGCGGCGTTCCCTTTCTTGATGTTTCTTGGATGGGCGAGGTATCCTCCGTAATTTGCCGTGTGCAACCCGGTGCAGTTGCAGTACTTTGGCTATCCCGTCTCTCGGGTCTTCTGACAGTCCTTGGTGTGATGCGTCTTCGCACACTTCACACATCGGGGTTGTGCGTGGCATCCGTTGGTAGTATGCCCGTATCGCTGGCAGTTGTAACACTGACCTGTCCAGTTCTTTTTTTGGGGCGACTCCACTCGCACCCTCAAGTATCCTATAGTCGTGATGCTAAAGATCTCCTTGGCCCTTTCGCTTCTCTCGAGGTGGCCCAGTGCCATGGCGGTCTTCCGGTGTTCGCGTCCGGCGAACATCCGGCTAACCTTCTGGACGTCAAACCCCATGGATTTGAGATCGTTCTTTACCGTTTCTAGCATCTCGTCGTCTTGCGGGATGCCCTTTAGCGGTTTTGCCTCGTCTTCTTGTCTCGCTACGACTTCTGCGTGTTGAGCCTGGAGGGTTCCTATGGTTGCCTTAAGCTCTTCGATAGTATTCTCTTGGTCCTGGAGTTTCTGTAGGTATCCTTCTAACTCCTCGTCTTTTGTATTGATGGTAACTTGTGCTTTTACCCATTGTTCTCGGTAGAAGTCTTCTAGTCTGAAAGTTTCCTTTTCTTCCTCTTCATGCTCGCTTCCTTCGTCTGACGACATCTGGCTGGCTCCTCTCCGAGACCGGATCTGTGCGGTTTTAACCACACACTTCCGGTGCGAAGATTGTAGACCCCTGAAATAAAATATTAGTACTAGATACTAGTCGTACGTTCTTTTATGTGATTACGCCAATAGGCGTATCGAATTGTCGGAGCAAACTCTCTCCCAAAACACGTGTGTTCTGTTCAAGAGCTAAACACAGACTTCCTCTCCTGTCCTACCTCTCCTCCGCTCCAATAATCTTCCGGTAGCGCGCCGCGGTCTTTATAGATAATTCGCGGTAGGTGGGTTCCGGATTCTGTGTAGAGGTCCTCTGATTGTGATTTGCGGAGGGTTCTCTGACGTAAGAGTATTTGATGCTCCTTCATATCTACGTCGGAGGGGATTAAAACAATTATTTTTGGTGAAATATAGCGCAATCTTTTGCAATTTGTTTTAATACTATGAAACTTTATGTAACTTGATTACTGCAGGGCAATTAACAAATAATTAATTACAACTATTTTGTAAAGTTAGGATGGATCTTTACAAACTTACAGACTACAAAAAACAACATTCAGTTCAAAGATACTGGCTTAATTTAAATTACTGCTTACTAAACCAACCTTCATTTGAAAAATACAATTTTGGATTAACTTACAGCTTGCAAAAACCAACTTTCAATTCAAAAATGGTGACAATTAAAGTTACAGCGTGCAAAAACCAACCATCAATTCAGAAATATTGGATTGATTTAAGTTACAGCTCGCAGACACCATTTTAGAATTT